>JACGDI010003579.1:753820-772699 GCA_014898725.1 Jacaranda copaia | reverse complement strand
GTTCGACTAATTCATTGTGAACTTTAATTTATTTAAACAAATGGTAATGATCAATGAATTGATGAACATGCTTGTGACTGCTGAGGTGATAATGAGAAAGGAGAAACCTCTTATGATGGCATCCTCGTCCAAGTTGAAAGGTCCTAAAGTCCCTAGAAAGAGAGGTAAGAGAAAGAAAAGTTCTTCCTCGAAAGGAAGCCAAGAAAGGTTTTGGGAGAGTCAAGAAAAAGGCTAAAACCAATGCAAATTATTTCTATTGTGGTGAAAAGGGTTATTGGAAAAGAAACTATAAAGCTTACCTTGTTACCTTTGAAAAGGGTATGTATTTCTTTAAAGTGCATTTGACAACTAATTCTTCCTTATGGGTATTTGACACTGCATCTGGTTCTCACCTTTGTAATTTGTTACAGGGGATGGAAAGAAGAAAGAATCTACATGAGATGGCTTTGATCCTTCGTCTTGAAAATGGAGCGAGAGTTGCAATCAAGGTCTAAGGCGCAATCAAACTAAACTTAAGGAATTCTTGTATTGTTCTTGATCCAATTTACTATGTACCCCACCTTGTTGAGAATATTATTTCAATTCCCATTTTAGATAATGAAGGATTTGATTTTTCAATATCAAATGGGAAGTTGAAAGCATTAAGGAATGGTTTTTTAATTGCTCAAAGTACATTAGTTAATAGATTATATGTACTTGATTCTCCTACTCCTCTAATGTATGTTCAAACAAATAAAAGGAAGTTAGATATCCAAGCAGATGCTATTTTATGGCATGCTAGACTTGGACATATCTAAAAATGGGATGAGCAAATTAGAAGCTCTAAAAGCACTAAAAGTTAGTGGCATTGAGAACTTTCCTACTTGTGAATCTTGTTTAAAGGGAAAAATAACCAAGGTTCCTTTTGTAGGACAAACAGAGCGCTCCACAAGCCCTTTGGATTTGATCCATACGAAAGTTTGTGGACCACTAAGAGTTAGTGAGAGAGGTAGCTATTCTTACTTCATTACCTTTACTGATGATTATAGTTGGTACGGATTTGTGTATCTCATGAAGTACAAGTTTGATGCCTTTGAAAGTTCAAAGAGTATATGAGTGAAGTAGAAAAGCAAAATAGACTTAGTATTAAAGCCCTTTGATTGGATTAAGAGGGAGAATACTTAAGTACTGAGTTCTTGGATTATCTTAAGAAAAATGGGATTATCTCACAATGGGTTCCACTCGGCACACCCCAACACATTAGAGTAGTCAAGAGGAGAAAATATATCTTGCTAGACATGGTACATTCTATGATGAGTTTTTTTGATGTACCTATATCCTTTTGGTGATATACCTTAGAGATGGAAGCAAAGCTACTAAATGTAGTACCTTCAAGTCGGTACCTAAAACACCATATGAGATATGGAATGACAAAGCACCCTCATACCATTATCTAAGGGTTTGGGGATCATCTACCTACATAAGATGAACAGTGAGAGATAAGTTGGATAGTAGATCTACCTTATGCAAGTTTGCAAGATACTCAAGAGAGTTTATGAGTTATTATTTTTATAATACCTTGGAACAAAAGATGTTTGTTTTAAGAAATGCCACCTTTTTGGAAAAGAATTTTCCATTAGATAGAAAAGGCATTGTCATCGAACTTGATGAAATTCAAGACAATGAAGAAATTCCACAAGGAGTGGAAATAATGAAATTGCAAGAGTCTTGTACATAACCTTTGAGAAGGTCGGATCAGATTAACAAGCAACCCAAAAGGTTTGGATTTTTTCATGAGATGGGATAATCGGATGATGATCCGAAGAACTATGAGAAAGCTATATTGGACATAGATTCAGGGCACTAGCTTGAAGCCATGAGATCTAAAATAGATTCCTTGTACTCAAATAAAGTATGAACTTTGGTAGATCCATCAAAGGGAATAGTTTTTGTTGGTTGTAAGTGGATCTATAAGTGAAAGCTTATGGTAGATAGAGAAGTGGTAACTTTTAAGGCTTAACTAGTGGCAAAAGGTTACACTTAAAGATTCAGTATCAATTTTGAGGAAACCTTTTCACTGATTGCTATGCCTAAGTCCATTCGAATTTTACTTGCTATAGTTGTATATTATGATTATAAGATATAGCAAATGGATGTGAAAATGACTTTCCTTAATAGAGACATTGAAGAAAAAATCTATATAGAGCAACTACAAGGTTTTACGTCCAAGAGAAGTGAGGAAAAGATTTGCAAACTCCAGAGATCTATTTATGGACTCAAACAAGCATCACAAAGTAGGAACATACGTTTTGACAAAATGGTCAAATCATTTGAACCATGTGTACAAAAAGGTTAGTGGAAGTTCGGTATAGTTTTTCATGCTTTATGTTGATGGCATCCTTCTTATTGAGAATGAGGTAGAAATATTAGAGTGTACTAAAGTATGATTATCTACATAGTTCTCCATGAAGGATTTCAGAGAAACATTTTATGTATTGAGAATACGTATCTATAGAGATAGATCGGAGAGGATATTGGGACTTTCCCAAATTCCATACATTGATAAAAAAACTAAAAAGGTTTAGTATGGAAGAATCTAAAAGAGGATTCTTTCCTATGGGATTAGCACTTGTCTCTTAAAGTTTATAGCCCCCAAGACTGAAGAAGAGAAACAAAGCATGTCTCACATATCTTATGTCTCTGTTATTGGGAACAAAATGTATGCAGTTTAATGTACTATACTATATGTGACACACTTGCTAAGCGTTACAAGTAGATTCCAATTTAATCTTAGTGAGAGTTACTGGTTGGCTGGGAAAGCAACCCTAAAATACTTAACAAGAACTAAGAACTTGTTTTTAGTATATGGCAATAGAGAATTGAAACTCAAAAGGTTTTGAATTCTAGTTTCCAATCCGATATATATGACCTTAAATCCACTTTTGGATATATATTTTGCCTCAATGATGGCGTGGTGAGTTGGATGAGTTCTAAGCAAAACACTACATCCGAATAAACCATTGAAACATAATATATTGCAGCTTCGAAAGCTGTAAAGAAAAGTATTTGGATGAAAAACTTCATTTAAAAGTTGAACATAGTGCCTAGCATTGTTAAGCTAGTAATTATCTTTTGCAACAACAAGGGGGTGGTAGCACATGCTAAATATCTAAGATCTCATTAGCAATCCAAGCACATATTGAGGCGATATTATTTGATTCGGGAGATCACTAATAAAGGTGACATTTAAGTAGAAAGAGTTACCTCGAAAGAGACCATAGTAGATCTACTGACAAAACCCTTGACATAAAAGGTCTTTGAAGGACATCTTGAGAATATGGATCTTAAGGCAATGGGACATTAGTTTTAGGGCAAGTGGGAGATTGTTTAAATAGAACTCTACAAGCTAATGAGATTGGCCTTGTAAAGACTATTTCCTTATAAAACAATCTTGATTGAATGATATTCTTTATATGGTTATCTTCATCTTATGCTTTGTTTCACTTTATGCGCATTTGGATAAAACTCTTAAATCACCTAAGACTACGAGACTTAGTTTGGTGATCATAGAATAAGTCTCATATAGTTGTGATCTTAAATCTTTCAAGTTATAGAATTTTATGAGACGAGGCATCTAAGGTTCGGATAGATTTGCACTAAAAATGCATGAATCTAAAGGTTGGAGATTGCTCCATTCTATGAGCAACTGTATGAGATATAGATGTATGTTAGTGAGTGTTTGTTAGAGAACAAGGCGCTGAAGACCCACCAAAGAACCCATTAAATAGCTATAGTGGCAAGTCGATAGTGGCTAGTTCTCTTACCTAAACTAGTGCATATTACTAGTCCTTTGACCTGAGGATTCATGGTAACCTTTTACTCAGTCCTTATGCTTTGACCTTTTCTTGATCAACTAGTGGGTCTTTTAGGATGAGATTAGGTATGAGCTACTTGGCATAGAGGTTTGTGAGATTGAAGATGGAATCCGACTCCTCGATGTTATGAAAGGGGAGTGCATCTCATATGTATTCTACAATGATTGATTCCCAAAAATCCTTGTGCAAGGTGGTGTGATAGTTTGGAAAAGGAGTTTTTCAAAGGTGAGGTCACATAATGGGATCAAACATTGAGAATAGAGACATAGTATTGAGGCTGTTCGGAAGCTAATAAATATTTTACTATAGATCTCTTTTGGGAGAGAGGAGATGGAAAGACCGTATTTGCATGGTATGCATAGAGTGATGATTGTTCTCTAGAATATTCATTTTGGCCAATTAATTAGACTCTATGGGCTTGAGGTTGGATATTGATCATGAAAATTAGGTACTCTTCAATTATGAGATTAATTGAATTGAGTCAATTAGTTTAGAAAGAGTTTTATACTAAAATGAATATAAGATATTCAAAAGTCACAAGGAGTTGTGAGCTTGTATTCAATGAATGGTAGAACCTATTGGGTTATAGACAAAATTCAATTAGCTTCCTAATTAATGGAGAAAATTTTCTAATGGTTAGAAAAGAAACTCCTAGTGGATCAATTTTATGGTGCCAATTTTGAAGCTCATTTTTGGCTTGATTAATTTAAGTGTTAAATTAATCAATTAATTTAAAGAGTTCAATTAGACCAATAGTTAAGGAGTTAATTGTTTGGTGCCAACATGACCTTTGGTCAAGCAAACTTAAAGAGCTAAGTTAACAAATTAAGCTTAAGGAGTTAAGCTAGTTTGGCTTAAAGAGTTAAGTCAAAGGATAATTAATTAAGTTAAAGAGTTTAATTTAATTAATAGAAAAGAATGAATTTTGGGGGAAAAATTAAAATGAAGATTTCATTTGAATTAATATCTTAATTAATTTGAAATTAGATTTCAAATGTAATTAAATTCATAGGATATTCAAATGAGATTTGAATTTAAATTTGTCATATGGACACCCCACTTGGTTGCTCCTTCTCAAGGAATGTGTGATGCCAACTTAGCATCACACCATTTAGCATCTAGATATAGATATAGAGAGTGGGGGTTGGTCATTATGCTAATTGGTGTGAAGAATTAGATTCTATCATAAATTCCCTCCAAAACCTCTTGTAAGCATGGCATTTATGTGTTGAAAGCTTTGCTCTTTTCTTCTTCCCGCCTATGCAAAATTGGTCTCCAGCTCTGTAAATCTCCTCTCTTATTTCAGCTTATAGATTGGAGATTTTTGAAGAATTAATTGGTGTGTAGATTATAACAATAGAGGCAAATAAGAGAGTTTGCTTGTTTTGGAGATCCACTTGCATAGAGTCCAGTTTAGTGATTTTCTCCATGGAGTTCCAAGTAGCTTTGTAATCCAAAATATTAATAGAGAGTTCTTCAAGGTGTTGAGAAGCTCTAGTAATTTTCTTGAAATTTTTGGAAGAGTTTTAGTTGGGTGATTTTCACACTCTTCTAGCTATACCAATTGTAGATGGTTTTTGGAATTGTGAAGGGTTCACAAGTCTCTCCTTGGATTTTGTTTTTCAAGATAATGCTCTCACTAAATTTGAATCCCTAGTATAATTAGATTCTTGTTTTGCTTGTAAACACTAGTTAATTTCATGCTTTTGAAGTTTTGATAATTGGATCTTAGTGCCTTACTTACTTTCAGATTTCACCATTTTTTTTATCATAATAATTAAAAATTGGTTACTATGCTCTTCCAATTTTTTAATTAATAATTGTGTTCCTCCAAATTTTCTAATAAATTGGTGAATTGTACTTCAATTAAGAATTACTTTATTAATATTTTTAATTTTAAATTTGTGCATTGGACTTTATATAATAGTTAGTTTATATCTTAATTTAAAGAGTTGGTTAATCTAGCTTCACCTAATTACTTCTTTTTTTAAATTGGACTTGACAACATTTTAAGTGAATTGGGCTTCACATCAATTTACACTTCACCAACTTTTCTTTTTAATCGAGCTTGGTAATTTTTTGGTGAGTTAGTAAATTGAGCATTCTTAGTAGAGTTGTCAATGGATCGAATTTTAATCCAAATTTGATTCAAATTTTAAGATTTTTATTCAATTAAAATATTCAATAGATCAAATCTTATTATAAATATTCATAATCCAAAATAAGTGGATAGAATATAGAATTAAGCAATCCCATCTGCTAAAGATCTGAATTCGAATTTTAATAATTTTATTTAATTAATAATTTTATATATAATATTAACAAAGATTTTAAAATAAAATTTATATGTATTATATTGACCTAATATCTATATTAACATCTATATTATGCTATTAATATTGAGTTTCTAACCTAAAATATAAGAGAGATATTGATTAAATATCAAATATAAAAACATATAATAGTTCATCTAGGCATTAATATAATGTGAAATATGTATTGCCCCTAAATTTGGTATTTTAGAAAATACGTTTTGAAAATTAAAATATTAAGTTTGATAAATTTTGGAGCTAAAAAAAAAATAAAATAATAATAATTAAAAAGGACTTGATTGTAAGAATTTTGAAAGTTTTGGGATTGATTTGAAATTTGAGGAAACTTGATTTTCAAGACACTTGAAACTTTGTGAGTCAAAATAGGATTATTTTAGGTTAAAGGTGTAACATCCTTGAAATTTGATATTTTCAAAAATAAGGATTTAGAAATTAAGATATTAATTTAATCAGATTCTAGGGCTCAGGCAATAATGAAGAAGGGCTTGATTGCAAGAAAATGGAAAGTTTTAGGGTCAAATTTATAAATTTAGAAGACTTGATTAAACATGGCTTGAAAAATTGCAATTTCAAAAGATTTGATTTGTCAAAAGCTAGCAGAATTTTTTGGAACTCCTAGTTTATTTCATTTCCTTTCTTCTTCCCAGTTTCTGTTTTGTTTTTTTCTCCATTCTTTTGCTTCTTCTTTCTCTTTCAACCATGGCAACCAATCTTTACAGGCGAACTACTTCGGTGACCTCCTTTCACCAACCAAAATGCTCCACACATCTCCAATTCCTCAACAATGCCACCAAGCATGGCTAAAACTTCCATTGGAGAATCACTGAGAGAGATATTGTGAATCACTTTCGGTGGGGTTGATGGTTTTTTTGGTTTTTGGTGGCCAGACTTGAATTTGAGGCTATAGTTAGGTATAACTAAGTGAGGAGAGCATAGTGGAAAGCTTGCATAGGCGATGGGTGTAGCGGTGGCGATGGAAAATGGAGTAAAACATGTGGCGGTGAAAAGTGGTGGCTGTGCCTTTGGAGTGGATTTTGAGGGCCTTCCCAGTTTCAAAACTTGGAATGGAATAAATATTCAAAATCAGGAGCTCGAGAGAAACATATTGGCAGTGGTGGCAAGATTTTCGGGCAGTGATGGTGCTCTGACGACATCTGAACAATTTCTTCTCCTCTTTCTGACAATCACAGTGGTGTTCTTGGTTTGTGAATTCAAGTTTTTGTTGATCAAACGGTGGGTAAAACTTTGATTAATTTATTAATTGATTCCTGATTTAATTTGAGTAAATTGTAAGACTAACCTATGATGTGAAGACTAGTTAATTAGACCAAAATTATGATTTGGGACCAAGAATTGAGATATGCAGGATATATATGTAAGCATAACAGACTCAGACATGTTGTGTTAGATGCCAAATTTAGATTTAATGAGGATAATAAGGATTATGTAATGCAAGACTAAGTGGGATTTGCTTAGGATTAATTATGTAGGGAATTAGACTATATTGTGTGAATTAGGATGATGATATGATATGATCATGACTTTGTAAATAAAAATGAGATATCATGCCATTTTGGGATTGATATAGACCATCATGCCTAATTCTAGAATAATTGATTTAATTAAAGCCTTATGTAGATAGTACCTATTGGGTCTTTATTATCGTGAAAATCAATAGGTTAGTGATTTTAAAATAGTAATGATGTAAATTGTAGTAGACTATTAGAGTTGAATATGAATTTTGATTGTGAATATATTATTTTGGTTAGGTGACAACGAAGTGGGTTATATTGATCAATAGATTATGGGCTTTGGTTGTTTTGCTAAAACTACAATAGTGAGGGTCCACCTATCTGGCATTTTTCTTACTAATTGTTATTCGTGATAAGCCCCTATGTGGGTTTTCTCGTTTTGTACCATATTTTGTTTGTTTGAAATCTGTGTTTGAAAATTTGAATTGTTATTTGCTATTTGAGTTGAGCACTCCTGTGAGGGTTATCGTTTGATATCGATTTTGTTTTATTATTTGATATATGATTTGAACACCCCTATGATGGTTATTCTTTGACATCAAATTTGCTTTTGTTTGTTCTAGTGCTCGAAACTCTCTTCATGTTGTCAGATTTTATCCATCATACCCTAACCTTGCCGGCTCACCCCTTTTTGATCTTGATAAATGAAAAAATGATAATGAAATGGTCTGGTAGACTTAATCATATTGATAGTTCTCCTGATTGTTCATGTATCTTGTTATTAGAATAGGCTTTGTCAGCCATTATTGAATATCGTGGTTGTTATTCTTGAAAGTAAATTTATTATCTGTTGGCATTATTTTGTGCCATCCATAGGGATGTCCTTGGGAAGTTTCTACCTGGAGGGATGCCACATGAAGTTGGGCTCAGGGCTAGGTTCAGGAAATCAACTGAGCAGAATGGACCGACGATAATAGGTCTTCCAACTAGTACCTACTTAAGATCCTAACTTACAGGTAGCTGGAGGTAGCGAATTGTGAGTGGTGGGATTTGACATATGGTCAACCATGCCATATAAGTGAGCTATTACATACCAAGCTATGTGCTTGAGCAAATGGACAGATAAGGGAAAGTTCTTGTGTTCAAATTTCATTTTATTCATTGTTATCTTGTATTGATTGAGAAGCAATTATGAAGGATGCCAATAGGTCTGCTAAATATTTATATGTTTCGTGCTCTTTTGAGTTTAAAGATTGATTCTTGATAGTCATAATTTGATCATCTGAATTGTTATCCAATGGACTTGTTATTTATAATCACGGTTCATCATTCTTTCCAACCTTTATTGTGTAATCTTTCGCTGAGTCCTTAAAACTCACCCTCATTGTTATCTTTATTTTTTTTTCAGAGAGGTAAAGGTGAAGGGGCAAAGGATCATGTGTTATGGGGATGTTGTATGCACATAAGATGTTGGAGTTGTATATACCATACTTTACGGGTGACTTGTTTTACTTTGGGATGATTGAATTTTAGTTTTCCTAGTTATTATTTAAATAGATTTCAAGCTTGAATTGGTGGTTCCTCTGTCTAAGGTGATACCTTGAGTGGGGGGTTCCACAAAAGGGGTTAAAATAAGGCACTAACTAAATTTAGGGCCGAAGTGAAGAGCATTAACATCTTGGAGGACTTGATTGAAATCTAGAATAAAGATTTAGGGGTCAAATTTGAATATTTAAAAGTTTCGTATAAATACTTAAATTTCCATTTTCCTTCTCCATTCTTCTTTTCTTTTCACTGTTTACACCTTTCTTTCTCTCTCCTCAGCAATTTTCCTTTGGCAACTACCAAAACCTAAAACAAAATCAATAAGCACACTCCTTTCATCACTAGGAGCACGACCCTACCACATGCCTTGAGGATTGACTGACAAAATGCTAGGACAATGAAGCTCAAAGTGAGCACGTGGTAAAAGTGGTGAGGAGCTCATTGCTAGCAATCGTTAGATGTGACCAAGGAATGGGTTTTGATGGGCTTGGCACATAGAAGATGGTAGTGCCTTTAGTTTAGCAAAATCAACAAGAAACGAAGGTGGAATTTAAGAAAAATAGGTGTAGTGGTAATTGATGGTGCTATGGTGTTTTTTAGCCAATTGGGTGGTGATTCGATGGTTGATGTAGAAATTAACTTAGGCATTTTGTTGGTTGAGTTGAAAGGCATTGATTGGTGGTGGTGGTGGTCATTTTCTATGGTGGTGGATGATAGAGGTGCAAAGGTAATTTGCTTATCTTATCATAGTAGTTCCAATGGTGGTGTTGGTTTGTGAAGAGTGAGCTTCGGTAATCAAATTTTGGGCAAAGAGTTAAATCGGGGTTACATATACATACATATATGTTATATCATCTTAACTCCTCTAAATTTTGTATTGTGATATATATTGAGATAGAAAAATATGATATGGAATTGAAAAAGGGGACATGCATGGATATATATGTACACTTAGTGGGCCAGAATCCATATTATTATGTGATAATTTTGGGATTATTGAGTTTATTGGAAAAATTAAACCTTAATTTTATGGATTTGAGACCTAAGTAACAATAAGTGGCTTAATTAAGATAGTTGAGTTGTTATTTTGATTTGGATAATGACATGAGGTCAATTATATAAATAAGGACCTAATTATGCCTTTTTGCTAGTACTAATATAAACTCCATAAATATTCTTGTATTAATAGCATAATTAGCAGTATTGCAATGATAAGTATTGATCGAACCCTAAAACTGCTATATTAGACGAATAGTTGTTGATTTTGGGATATTAATATTATAACTGTAATTAATAAGGTTGAATGAGGATCTTGATAGTGGACCTATTCTTTTGGATTAGGTGATGAAGAAGTGGGTCCCACAAACCAGTAGACAGTAATAGTTGATCTGAGGCCATTGAGGTGAGGATCTAACCTCTTGGGTATTTATTTTGTATGCCTTGTGAGGATTTATCAATTTAGCACTTGCTTATACCTATTTATTGTTATGGCAAACCTTTGTAAGGGTTAAGCATGTTTTGGTATTGTACCTGCTCTTGTTTATTGAAATTTGTAAATTGCTTGAAATCTTGTTTGTTATCTATTAATTGATCTAGATACCCCTGTGAGGATTGTTTCTTGATTTTGCTTATGATAAGTGTTAGTCTAGTTTGTTCTAGCGCTATGAACTTCTATTGTTTTAATCATTATTGTCTAATGTGAATCCGTATTATATATTGTTGCTTGGCCTTGACAGCATTCCTAAATTTGAATCATATATTATTGGTTGCCTTGTTAGCATATATGAATTGTCATGTCAGTATCTTGCAGCTATTCCGTTATTTGCTACTATCTTGTTTAGCTAACTTTGTTTTGCCTTGCCAGTAATTTGTTTATTGATTCTTTTTATGTGATTGGAGATTTATTTGGGTCGAGTGCCAATCCTAGCAGAATGCTTAGATTACTATTCTTATTATAGACTTATGGTGTTGTATTGTTGATAAAAATAGTTGTATTAGTTAACCTGAGTTGCAATCTTGACTTTGGGCAGTTGGGTGTTGACTATGACTTGAAGTTTGATCAGCATTGATTGATCTTACCAATTCATGTGGTTGCAATGTTATCTTTGGGGAAAGCTTGATTGATGAGGATCAATTTTACCGATTTGTGCTACAGCAGTTTGGTGAGTTGGTCACTCATTGAGGTGATATAAAAGGGTAGTCCATTTCACAATTGTATCAAGGTAGTATAAGGGGGCATGCCATTTCACAATCGTATCAAGATGATATAAGGAGGCAGGCCATTTCATAGTCGAACTTGTAAAATATACTGTACCACTTATTTTATAAAATGTTCTTGTCTGGCTAATTTTATAAAACTAATCAAAATCTTGGATCTTAAAATTTGAATATTTCATAAAACAATTGTTCATTGAGTTTTTTTTAAAACTAATCATGTTTATGAGTTCTAAAAATTTCTATGAAATTTATTTAACGTGAAATGACTCTTTGTCAGTATGGGACAACATTGAGTTAGTTCATAAAGTGTTGTACAAGAAATACTGGTTTTTGGTTTTAGTTTGTAAATTTTGTAAACTCTTTCAAATCTCTGAAATCTTGTTATCATAACTTGCATTTTTAGTTTGCTAAATGTAGGATGATTGTTCTTCTCATACTTGTATATTGTATTCCATTTCATTCCGATTCTTCCAACACATGCAAACACTTGTCTCACTGAGTCATTCGGACTTACCCTCTTTATGTTTTTTTTTTCTGTTCTTTGGCCAGATTGAAAAGTAGAAGGCACCTTGAGCTTGGGCTACCTTTTGGCATATTGTAAATATTATTATCATGACATCTATAATGGTAAAGATGTGAGATGTTATGGTTGTAATGTAATAGGGAGCTTAGGTTATAACTTAGTGTCCTTTCTATTGGGAAGTGTGATAGGTTAGAGTTCCTAATGAATGATGTTAATATATATGAGTTAAATTATGGGCCATTGTGACTTGTTATGAAAACTTGGGTTTTACTTGTCATTTTTGGCATGACTAGTTTTGAATTTTAAGTCATGGATAAGTATGTGGAGTTTGAACTTTAGGATTTGATTGGAACTTTTTATACATTTTGCTTGTTATGGAATTTCTTAAGTTGAAAATTTTGGAGATATGTAATTGGTTTTGAAAAACTTCGATTGGAGTAGCACCTCAATCCAAAGTAGGTACTTCTTGAATGTGGTGCTACGAGGTGGTATCAGAGCTTAGATTTGAAAACCTAAGCTAAGTCGAGACAGGGCCCTTAGAATATAGGATTTCTAGATTAGTGGAGATTATGTTTGACTTGAGAATTTTGTTAGGATGTGAGTTTTAGGATAATGCATGAAATCAGAAAATAAAGGACTAGTACTGGGATGGCCAGCTGGTATATATTCTATTACTTTAAGATATCACGCATGTAACTTTATGAATGTTTGGTGGGACAATATCGTTGGGGTCATATTGTTATCCAAGCATTTTGTGATAATAGAATTTGGAAATTGAACGGTTTTTTGAGATGATAAGTGTTTGATCTTGTATAGGATTGAGATTTAGATAATAAGTCACATTCAAGATTGGCATTTCAATAATAGGACTAATTTATACAACTACATAGTGACATTGAGAGGGAAATAAGGAAGTATTTCCTATAAGGCGATCATGTGAGATGATCAGTTAATGAAGTGTATATATATGATTGCGACTCAAATATCTGAGGTAATTAGTTTATAACAATTCAAGAGCACACTTTTTTGATTATAAGTTGATATTGGATAAGTGGGAAAGATTCTTTGTGAGAAATGTAGCTCTTAGAAATCGTGTTGTAATCCGAGGAAGAAAGGGATAATATCAATTTTGGAAAATGGTAGGTAAAAGTAGTTAGTATCCTTAAGATAATTAGTTGTGCCTTAACTCAACAAAGGAAAATTTGGGATCTAACCTTATGGTACATGTAGAATACTTAAAGGATGTAGTTATATGTATTTACATAAAGACAATTATGTTTCAAATATAATCTTATGAATGAGTTTAGCAAATATGTTATATGAACTTACGTATGAGTTAATATGGTTTCACTTGCTAGTGTTATTCGATATAGACATACTCCCTAGTGTTATTCGATATAGACATTCTCATATTTCGTAATATACTTGTACTCAACATACCCTTGTACATTATGATAAGAACTATTAGAAGTTTGAATGTTAATGGAGTATTCTATTGAATACTGCAAATTTCACATAGTTAATAGGACTTAAAGATCTTATATACCAAGTGATGTCACAAGAGCAACCTCACCTATTCCTCTTATCATGGATTGTTCAAGATAGTAGAGGATGACCTATTGTCAATCAAGATGATGCATAAGAAGGACAAAATGGGAAATGCTTTTAACTAAGGACATTTTGCACTAGAGGACAAAACAATGCTGACCCTACCATTAAATTAGGGAATTAGAGGACAAGTTGTAGAATAGATGTTTATCATGTGGCAACAGTTTATGCAATTCTCTCCATAGCAAAGTCAAGTTGGCAATTCTCAACATAGTGAAGAACTAGCTATGGGTCACATATTAGAACAACTCCTTAAACAAAACCCCTTGAAGTTTATCAGTGAACTAGATGATTAGAAGATGAAGAGATTAAGAAAATTTTTCAAGCACTAGATTATCTGGAAGAACCGAAGGTTAGACATGCCAATTTTGTTTTGGGAAAAGATGCTTGTCATTGGTGTAGGATATTAGACCAATAATGGAGCCAGGAAAAAACTCCTCGTACTTAGGTGAACTTTAAAAGTGAATTTATGAATAAATTTATACTTGAAGTTGTAAAGAATGCTCGAGAGTGGGAGTTTATAGAGCTTACTCAAGGATCTATGATAATGTGCTAGTACGAGGCCAAATTCAATCGTTTAATTTGGTACGCACCGCATATATTGGGTGATAAGGAATGCAGAACAAGAAAATTCATTAAAGAGATCAAGCTTGAGTTGCAAAGAGCCTTTATAACTTGTGAATTTCCCACTTATAGTAGGGTTGTGATAAGGCCATGAAGGCAGAATCAGAATTTAAGGAGATACATAAAATCGAAGAAAAGATTAAGAAGGGAAAGACTTTTGGGTCTACAGTTCAAAGTGGAGAGAGAAGTGACTTTAGGAGGAAACAGAGAGGGTTCAAGGTTAGACATTAGTCAGCCACCTCTTTCTTACTAGAAGTAATACTCATCTAATCCAACTAACTTCGAGAAAAGCTTGTGAATTTTATGGGGACACTCGTCACAATGAATCTACTTGTTGGAAAAAGCATGAGAAATGTATGCAATGTGGTAGTGACCAACATTTCATTAAGGTTTGTCCTAAGGGCAGGAAATCTGCCTTTAATGATCAAGGAAACAAGGGAAAACAACTTATGGAGTCTAGCCAAAGACAGAAAGGCTAACACCCTACTAAAAGGAGTGCCCGGACTCATAAGACATTGTTTAAGGTATGATTATGTTCACAATATTCTGAGAAGATCCATGCAACTCGCTCTTTTACATCTTTCTGTCTCACTTTGAAGTAAAACTAAACTTTGAACCTAGGCCTCAATAAAACCTTTATAGACAAGGAAATTAATAACTGACATTGTGAAGAAGCTTTAGTGTCATCCTTTGAAGAAATGTACACATATCAATACCTTTGACACATATTGGTGCTATTCTAAGTTTCTCAAATATTAGATGAGAGTTTGGGGACTAAATTTTTTTAAAGGGGGAGGAATGTAACATCCCTAAATTTGGTATTTTAGAAAATAAGTTTTAAAAATAAAATATTAAGTTTGAAAAATTTTAGGGCTAAAAAAACTAATAATAAAATAAAAATAATAAAAATAATTAAAAAGAACTTGATTGAAAGAATTTTGAAAGTTTTGGGGTTGATTTGAAATTTGAGGAAAATTGATTTTCAAGAATCTTGAAACTTTGTGGGTCAAAATAGAATTATTTTGGGTCAAAGGTGTTAAAATAAGGCATTAACTAAATTTAGGGGGCGAAGTGAAGAGTTTTAAAATTTTGGAGGACTTGATTGAAAACTAGAATAAAGATTTGGGAGGCAAATTTGAGTATTTGAAAGTTCCATATAAATAGTCAAATTTCCATTTTCACCCCCCATCCTTTCTTCCTTTTCACTGTTTACACCTTTCTCTTTGTTATTAGTGATTTTCCTTCGATAGCTACCAAAACCCAAACAAAACTAATAAACATACTCTTCTCATCACCAGGAGTGCAACCTTACCATATGCACCTGAGATTGACCGACGAAATGTTAAAAAAATAAAGCTCAAAGTGAGCTCGAGGCAAAAGTGTTGGGTAGCTCATCATCGATGACCATTAGATGGGACCAAGGTATGGGTTTGAATGGGCTCGGCACGAGGAAGATGGTAATACCTTCAGTTTAGCAAACTAGCATAGAACGGAGGCGAAATTTGGGAAAAAATGTGCAGTTGCAAACAGTGGTGTTTTTTGGCCAATTAGGTGGCAATTTGATGGTGGATATAGAAATTAACTTAGGCGTCTTATTGGTTGAGCTGAAAGGCATTGATTGGTGGTGGTGTTGGTTATTTTCTGTGGTAGCAGACGACAACAATGTAGAGACATTTCGCTTGTCTCATTGTGGTGGTTCCAGTGGTGGTGTTGGTTCATGAAGAGTGAGCTTCGATAATTAGATTTTGGGTAAAGAGTTAGATCGGGGTTACATACACATACATATATGTTGTATCATTTTAACTTCTATAAATCTTGTATAGTGATATATAAATTAAGATGGAAAATATGATATGGAATTTAGAAAGGGAGCATGCATGGATATATATGTACACTTAGTGGGCCTAGATTTGTATTATTATATGATAATTTTGGGATTATTGAGTTTATTGGAAAAATTAAACCATAATTTTATGGATTTGAGATCTAAGTAACAATAATTGGATTAATTAAGATAACTGGGCTATTATTTTGATTTGGATAATAACATGAGGTTAATTATATAAATAAGGACTTGATTATGCCCTTTTACTAATACAACTATAAACCCCATAAATATTCATGTTTTAATAGCATAATTAGCTGTATCGTAATGATAAGTACTGATCGAACCCTAAAACTGCCATATTAGGTGAATAGCTATCGATTTTAGATTATTAATATTATAATTATAATTAATAAGGTTGAATGAAGATCCTAACAGTGGACCTATTCTTTTGGATCAGGTGATGAAGAAGTGGGTCCTGCAGATCAGTAGGCAGTGATAGTAGATCTGAGGCTATTGAGATAAGGATCTAACCTCTTGGGTATTTATTTTGTAAGCATTGTGAGGATTTGCGAATCAGGTAGTTGCTTATATCTAATTGTAATTATAGTAAACCCTTGTGAGGGTTGAACATGTTTCGATATTGTAACTACTCATGTTTATTGAAATCTATTAATTACTTGAAATCTTATTTTTTATTTGTTAATTGATCCAGACACCTTTGTGAGGGTTGTTTCTTGATTTTGCTTATGATAAGTATTTGTCTAGTTTGTTCTGGCGCTACAAACTTCTATCGTCTTAATCATTATCATCTAGTGTGAATCCGTATTGTATATTGTTGCTTGGCATTCGATGACATTCTTGAGTTTGAATTGTATATTGTTGGTTGCCTTGTCGGCACATATGACTTATCTTGTCATTATCTTGTGTTTGTCCTGTTATTTGTTACTATCTTGTTTATTTAACTTTGTTTTGCCTTGCTGGCAATCCGTTTATTGATTCTTGGTATGTGACTGGAGATTTGTTTGGGCCAAGTGCCAATACCAGTAGAGTACTTGGATTACTATTCTTATTTTAGAGTTGTATTGTTGTATTGATGATAAAAATAGTTGCATTAGCAGACCTGAGTTACGATCTTGACTTAGGCAATCAGTTGTTGACTATGACTTGAAGTTTGATCGGCAAGGATCGATTCTACCAATTTGTGTAGTTGCAATCTTATCTTTGGGGGAAGCGTGAGGATCGATTTTACCGATTCATGCTACAGCAGTTTGGTGAGTTGGCCACTCGTTGAGGCGATATAAGGGGGCAGGCCATTTCACAATTGTATCTAGGCGATATAAGGGACAAGCCATTTCATGGTTGAACATGTAAAATATGCTGTACCAATTATTTTATAAAATGTTCTTGTTTAGCCAGTTTTATGAAACTAATCAAAATCTTGGATTTTGAAATCTGAATATTACATAAAATAATTGTTCAATAAGTTTCTTTGAAACTAATCATGTCTATGAGTTTTGAAAATTTCTATGAAATTTATTTGAACGTGAAATGACTCTTCGCTAGTAGGGGATGACATTAAGTTAGCTCATAAAGTGTTGTACAAGAAATACTAGTTTTTGGTTTTAGTTCATAAATTCTGTAAACTCTTTCAAATCTCCAAAATTCAGTTATGATAACTTGCATTTTTAGTTAGCTGAATGTAGGATGAATGTTCTTCTCATACATGTATATTGTATTCCATTTCATTCTGATTGCTCCTATACACGCAAATGCTTGCCTCACTGAGTCATTCGAACACCTGTTGTTGTTTTTTTGTTCTTTGGCCAAATTAAAGACTAGAAGGCACCTTGATCTTAGCTACCTTTTGACATATTGTAAATATTGTTATCATTACATTTATAATGGTAATGATGTGAGATGTTATGGTTGTAATGTAGTAGGGAGCATAGGTTATAAATTAGTGTCATTTCTACCGTGAAGTGTGATAGGTTAGAGTTCCTGATAAATGATGTTAATATATATGAGTTAAATTATGGGCTATTGAGAAATTGTGACTTGTTATGAAAACTTGGGTTCTACTTGTCATTTTCGGCATGACTAGCTTTGAGTTTGAAGTTATGGATAAGTATGTGGGGTTTTAATTTTAGGACTCGGTTGGAACTTTTTATACATTTTGCTTGTTATAAAATTTCTTAAGTTGAAAATTTTGGAGGTATGTAATTGGTTTTGAAAATATTCGATTAGAGTAGCATTGCAATTCAAAGTAGACACTTCATAGATGGGGCACTACAAAATAGAAACTTAGTATTTAAATATTTAATTTTTAGACTAATATATAATAAAAATATTTTTAAAAATTCAAATATGACATATATTTACTTTATAAATACAATATTTTTATAAAATTCAAAAATAAAAAAGAAAAAAAAAGAAGAAAAAAATAATCGGGTCAGATCTTTTAATCGAATTTTGGATATCTATTGGATTCAGATATGGTAATTATTAACAAAGATCTCATAGGATTTTGGGTCGGATTCAAATATAAATTTTGATAGTTAGATTCAAATTTGAATATGGCAGATTTGATCCAGATCTAACCCGCTGACAGTCTTAGTTCTTAGTGACCTAATCTTAATATAATTTATAAATTTGGTTAATTGGGCTTCACCAACTTTTGTTTAATATATTATTAAGACCAATTTTTTAGAACATTAGTAAATTGGGCTTTTTTCATGAATTAGTCTTCACATTAATTTAAAACTTTAGTTAATTGGGCTTCACCAACTTCTTTTTTATTAAATTTGCTTGACCAATTTTGTAGTTAATTAGTAAATTGGACTTTCTCAATATGTGATATGGGATAGCCCAACAGGCC
>JACGDI010003579.1:691905-753720 GCA_014898725.1 Jacaranda copaia | reverse complement strand
CAACTCCGGCTAGTTCATGTTTGTTCTTGTTGCAAATCTCAAGCCCAATATTATCGCAATCCACAGGACTTCCGGACTATCAAGCTCTTTGCAGCATCAATATGTTTGAACTAATCTGTTTTTTGTATAAATAATTTATAGCTACCTTAATTTCTTTTATCTTAGATTATATGATGAATTGACATATAATTTTTCAAATTATTAAATGACTTTCTATTATAGTTAAAGTAGTTAAATAACATATAATTTGGACTTATAAATTTTGGTGCTTAAGAATTTTTTTATTATAATTTATTATAATATTCTTTTATAAAAATTCTAAAAACTCCTTAAAATAAATAGTTAAAGGTTACATACTTGAATAACAAAAGAAAAGAAAGAAATCTAGTTTACCATAGTACTTAATGAAAAAAAAAATGGTACCTAAAGTTAGACTTGTTAATGTTACATTTTATTTTTTAATCGTTGTATTGACCAGTTAAAGATCTTTATAATTTATAGATATCTATATGTTAATTATGTGTATGTTTTACTATATAAATTGCAAAAATGAAGATAATGTTTATGGTCTTATAATGTAAAAAAAGTATTAACTTAGAGTACATTATTAAATGTAATGATTATTAACTTTCGTAGACTTGAACAAGTTGTTCTTAAGAATTAATTGGTTTAAATATTATATTTCCTTCAAAATATAAGTTTCCCTCTTAAAATGAATTCTCCTATTATTTTTTTTATTCCCTCCAAAATTTTATCTCCTCCCTCCATTTTGTGTAGAAATAGTGTATACAACAATGATTAGTTTAATCTTACATTACAAGATGAATTATGATGTATTATTATGGGGGTTAAAAATTTAATTCTATTCTTCGTTATTATTTATTAGGATGGTGTTTTTGAACAAAAAGATTTAGAAATTTTTTTATAAATTCTAAAACTTTAGTCTTTATGTGTAATTAATTTTATTTTAAAAATTAAAATATTTTATACTAATAATATATTGATGTGGACAATTTGAACATCCATTTATTGACAATTTTCTACTCTTAATTAATGCAAATTATTTTGAAGTTCATCAACTTGTATAACTTTAATATAGTTGAAAATTTTGAAATTATTTTGAAATGCTCATGACATTGTAATATAAACTTAGTAATATAGTTATAGGTTTAATAAAATTATTTTTTATCCCCATATATTTATTTAAATTTTTGAAGAACTGTTAGCATCCTTAACAAATTTGTAGACGTCATTTAAAAATTTATATTAAAATTTAAAATTATCCTCAAAAGCTATTTTGATTATTTTGTAGACAAAACTACCTGTGGACTTATTGTAACTTTAACATGGGAGTTTAACTTTAATATTATTTAAACTACTCAAAATAAATTTAAATAATTTTATCAATAAGTTTATTAAATATTAAATAATCTTTTAATTGAAGTTGAATTAAAAAAGTTAAAATTATCTACATATTTAAAGTAATTTAATCAAATTTAATTAAACATATTTATTAATTATAAATAAAAATAAAAATTAGAGCCATCTCTTATTTAATATGATTTTGTTTTTAAATTACATCTCAATATTATTAAAAAATAATCATATCTAAAATAATTTAATTAGATTAAGTTGAATATATTTTGTTTATAAAATCATTATCATATCTAAATTAATTTATTCTGATTTAGTTAATTTTTTTATTAATTAAATAAATAAGTAAAAGAATTAAAAAGCAAAGTAAGAAATTAATTCCATCTCTTAATTAGTATATTTTTATAATTTAAAATTAAATATTCAATAATATTAAATTATAAATATAATCTAAAATAATTTAATTAGACTGAATTGAATTTATTTTTTATTAAAATTATGAAATTAAAAATTAAAAATAAAATTAAAAATAAAAAATCTATTATCTTAGATAACATAATTTGATAATTGAGAATTAAATACTTCATAGTATTAAAATAACATTGCGAAATATAATTAAATCTATCTATTAATTAAAATAAATAATTTATAAATAAAATAAAATCTACAACAATGTATCTAATAATTTACATAATGTGTGAGATCAAGAGTTTGACCCTATGAGATCTTGATGTGTGTATATATAAATAAAAAAAATTAAATTTATTTATTAATCAAAATAAATAATAAAATTTTATCCTAATAATATAATTTTAATAATTTTAAAAAAATAAATGTTTTTAATTATTTTTAAAAAATAATGTAATAAATAAATAACACATGTAAAAAAAGTTAATTTAGGGTAATTTGAATAAAATTTATTAAGTAACAACAAATAAATAAATAAAAATGTGTATATACATACACATATATTGCTCCTTCCCTACCCCGCCTTTCCTCTTTCCTCACCCTACCTCTTCCACCAAGCCCCATGCCCCCCCACCCCCAACCCCCAAGCTAGGCCATGGCTAGCCAGTAGCCAGTGGCAAATCAACCATGGTCGGCTGCATGGCTAGTGGCCAGATCTAGCTGCTAGCCTTGGCTGACTACTAGATGTTGGATGTTGGCCGTTTTTCCATAGCTAGCTACCACAGTGGCCAGACTTGCCATTGGCCATGGCCGGTAGTGTGGGGTTGGGTTATATGTATATATTTATGTATATATTTATAAGATATTTATTTTATATATATTTATATTGACATATAAAATTTTTTATTTTTTATGAGGATTTTGTGTTATATATTTTTAAATTTTTTATTATTTTTTTAAAATTTTTTAATGAAGGTTGATTGGGCATTTCAAATTTTGTGGAATTTTTATAATAAATCAAATTGTTTGGGACTATTGGGTAATTAATTTTTTTAATTCAACGATTTTGCCCAAATACTAACAGAAGTTGATGTGCTGTTCTAAATATGTTAAAAAAATTAAAGTTTTGATCATATAAGTGTAAATCTAAGTACCGAAAGTGCAACTTGCCCTATTCAATGGGACCAAAAATGCAATTTTTCTAATATAACCAAACAATATGTCAATGAAAAAGAAAAAGAAAAGAGAAGCAAGGGCTTCATTGAAATCGTAACAATTTTATTGGGCTAGTTACAATTTACCCATCTATGATTTGTGAAATAGGCATCAAATCCTCACGTAAAAATACACACACACACACACACACACAAAATAACTTTCTTATATTTTATAAAACTATGCACACTGCCTCCCCCTTCGCATTTGTTGCTCATTTAACAATTTTAATATAAAAATACTAATTTATCCTTAATCATTTCGCATATTTACGATTCAATTTAAATAACTTTTTATTATCATATATTATTTTTTTTCCTTTTTGCATTCTTTTCTTTTCTTTTTATTCTCATTTCTCTCTTCTTCCATTTATTCATATATTTCCCATTTTATGCATATATAAATTTGTCATTATTTATCATTTCTTGTTATTTCGTATATGTTCTTTTTATACATATTTATATATATAAATTTATATATAAAATTGTAAATAATTTTTATTTTTATGTGTTTTCTTTCTAATTATTCATACACGTATACTTATTTTTTTCTATTTATACTTATTCACATATATAATATACATATATATAAATTTATCAATAAAATTTAAATTACTTTTATTTTTATCTATTTTTTCTATTTATTCATTCCAAATTAAATAATATTTAATATTTATAAAAATATGTATAATATAATTTTTTTCAAACTTATATACATATATAGTATATATACACATAGACACTACAAGAAAATTGGTTAATTGCGGCAAATATTTTGCAATGATTTGTCTTAACTAGCACAAAATATTAATTTGACGGTGATTAAGCGGTGATTTATCCAAACCACTGTCGAATTAGCCATTTAGTTGCGGTTTCATTGTAGAATTCATAATAAATGGTGGCGGTTAGTGTAACCGCCACTGAATGAATAACTTCATGGTGGTTTTTCCAAATTGCCGTAATTAATAATATTGTTTCTATTACTCATTAGATTGCCCTTTGTTTTTTATTTTAAAGGATTTTGTCCATATTTTTTTAATATATATATATATATATATGTAATGCCAATTATTTTTGATAAATATTTCTTTTATAAATTTCTAAAATAAAGTGTTTTATATTATAAGCTCTTCTACAAAATTTAAAGAGGTATTCACTTATTTTTAAAATTTGAACATACTCCTGTAATAATTTAGACCGTATGAATTTTAAGTTTTTATTTTATTCATACATTGCAAGGTTTATTTTAAAAGATAAAATTTGCTATGTTTATAAGCTTAAAAAATTCTTATAATATCTTTTTATTAAAAACTTAGCCAAACACCCACTTAGTCTAGATTTCTACTTGTCTGTTAATATTATATATTTTGATTAATGAAATAAATTATTGTAGTATTTTCTTTATCCAACAGTCCTAATGCAAAAATATTACTCCTTTACATAGCAATTTATATATACATATATGCAATAAAATTTCTTTTCTTCTTGTAGCTATGTTATATAATTATCCCACACTTTTTGTTTATTTCTTTTAGTTCACTATTTGATACTCTTATTTTATTTATTCAAATAAAAATTATTATTTTATTTACAAAATTAATAATATTATTCTAAAATATTCTAATAAACTAATTATGTCATATCATTGATTTTCAAAATTTATTTTTAATAGTGTAAAAAAATTCACACCTTTTACTCTTCTAACTAATATTTTTTATAATTTTATTTTATTTGCATTAATAATTAGGGTTGTAAATGAGGCGCGATGATTCGCGATCAGTTCGAATATGTCAGTTAAATGAGTCAAGCCAATCTGCTATGTAGCGCACCGTGCCGTTGCCTAGCACGCCTAAGTAGACTGTGCCTTGGCCTATTTAGGTGGCCTCAGCTGTGAAACCTAGCCTTCAATCTAGTGCCAAGTCCATTAGTCAAGCCTTGAGATTGTGCTTCAGCCAGTTAGAGCAACCCATGGGGAAGATAACCTAGTTAATGTTGGGCCTACTAGTCAGCAGCCCAATGCTAGAGACATTGCTATCTTGAAGTTCAACCCGTGGGGATGTCTCCAGCCCAGTATGGTTAATTGAGATAGCTTAAGGCTTGAAAAACTGTATTACATATGCTAAATGCAACAAAACTTTTAATTTCTCTCATAACGAAACTCTTAGTTGTCTATTCCATTAATAACGAAATGCTTATTTTTGAATTAAAATATTATTTAACTATTTGTAGACAAATATTTTGTTACATAAATAATTAGTAACTATACTTAACTAAATAAATAATATTATTATATTATGCATTTTGTAACACCCTTGAAATTTGATATTTTGAAAAATAAGGATTTAGAGTTCGAGAAGTTGGTTGGTCAGATTTTAGGGTTAATATATATATATATATATATATAAGTAGAAAGGACTTGATTTCAAAAATTTTAAAAGTTTTGGGGTCAGATGTATAATTTTAAAGAACTTGTTTTAACACCTTTTGAAATCTATGGGGTTTGCAAAGAAAGGTCTTGGTCAATGGGGTCAAAATTGTAATTTTTAAAATTTCAAGGATGTAATTGAGGCTAATTGGAAAATATTTGGGGCGAATTTGCAAAATTGAAAAATTCAATTTGATAAAACTGTAGAAGGCATTTGAAATCTCCATTTCTTTTTTTTTTTCTTTCTTTTTATCCTCTACCCACGACCACTACTTCAATGTGGCAATCTTCCACCAGTGGACACCTTTCACTAAACCAAATTGACCAAATCACTCCCCTTACCTTTAGCTACACTCGCACACCACCATGCACGGCTAATTCCCACTCCGACGAGCCACTGCAAGAGAGACTGGGAACAACTTCACTGCAAGCAACTCGGTCCTTCATTTTTTGGTGATCATCTTCGATTCAAAGGGGTTGTAACACCCCTAAAATTTTATTTATTTTATTTATAATATACAATTTTATCATTATTTGGAAATTTTATGAATTTCATATTATTAATTATTTTAAAAATTATTTTGGGCTAAATTATATTTTTGTAGATTTAATTGGTTTAAATTTTGAATAAGTTGGGGCTAATCACAATTTTCTAAAAACTTGGGGTGAAATTGCATAACTTAAAATATTAAAGGATTAAATTGAAAATTAAAAATTTTATTAAAAAAAAGGGAAAAAAAATGAGATTTAAAGAAACAGGCAGGGCCTTTCTTCTACATTCTTTTTTTTTTCCTTCCTTTTTCTTCTCCAATTTTTTTGCTTTTCTTCCTTTCACCGAAGCTCCACCACCATCATCGGCCAACTTCCTAACGACCTCTTTCAACCTCCTAAACCCATCAATCTCTTCTCCACACCACCACTACCACTCTTTGCCACACAACCACCTCACTTGGATGGCAGAGCAACTACAGTGGAAGGTGAACTAAGAAGGGCGAGCTACAATGGTAGCTGGGTTTCTCACTTTTTAGCGACCATTGACGACTCTGAGGGGTAGGTTAGGAAGCATTTGACTAGAGGAGCACATTGGAGCCATTGCATGGCGAATCCAATGATGGCGGGGATTGGAGCACGATGAAGAAAAGAACTCGACTGTTTTAGCCTATTTTGGCATCTATGTTGCTTGGATTTTGAAATAGGAGGTAGCATTGGAATATCTCATTGAGAGAAATAATTTTGTGGCTAAGTTGAGTTTTCTAGTGGCGATAGAGAGATAGTCTCCTTGTCTCGACATGGTGATCGTCCATTTGCTATCGATTTGTGATTCTGACCCTTGATAGTGAAATTAGATTTTTATTGGTTATTACATGCTATATATATGTACATGCATGTATGTAATTACTAGAGTTTATCCGGGATAAGCCTTTGAATCGATATGTATACCTTTATAACTATTTATCTATGCGAAGAATAGGGAGATGGGAGATATGAATTTTGGACTCAAATGTTGGTTAATAATAAGTTGAATATTAATTTTGATATCATGAACTATTATAAGTTAAATAGTATTAAAATGGGGATTTGACTAGATATTTATGCGTAAAATATTGCTTAAGATTGTAATATCATGATTTGTTATCATGGAAATTTTATTTTTCTATATTTAACTTAGACCATCATAGATAATTCAAAAATATTGATTCTATAGAATTTTGTATAGAAGGTCTTAATCTGTGTTACGCTGATGATAGATAAGGCATTAGAATATTTGATACATTTCTATAAGGTTGCTAGGATTGAACATAAATTTTGATTCTTGGAATATTTTCCTAATTAGGTAACGATGAGTAGTAGATTCAATTTTGACTGTTGCTGATTGGGACTACAAGAGGTGACGGTCTCTCATTTTTTGTTATTACTTTGTTAAGCTTACTCATATTTGTTGGAAACCGTTGTGAGGGTCGGCAAATCTAGCATTTCTTTTCTTATCTGTGGTTGTAATAAACCCTTGTGTGGGTTTTACTGTTTTTGAATTGTACTCTGAATTGTGTTTGAAATCTGTTTGTTATTTGTTATTTGATTTGAATACCCCTGTGAAGGTTATCTCAGATGTCAGTTCTATTTTCTATCCATTCTAGTACTCAAAACTTCTATCTATTATCTACTATTCTAATATCTATTAATCTTGTATCTGTATTGTTTGTACTATATTTGTTGCCTCATTGGCATATTTGCTATTAGTTTTGTGTATATTAGCCATGGTAGCTTATCTGTGTTTTGTTTACTATTTTTTATTGCCTTGGTGGCATTTCTACTCTGTTTTGTTCTGAATTGTTGTTCTAAAAGTAATAGTGTGCTAGAGATTTTCTACTAGGCATATGTATAAGCGGTTATTCTATTATTTGTACGGTGATTATGTAGATCAAGGGCCATACTGGGTGATCTGTTTGGTTATGCAGGGGCACCTAGGGATTTTCCCCTGGGTGTCACTAGTACGCTAGGGATGTCCCCTAGGGTGCCAATCGTACACTAGGGATGTCCCCTTGGGTACGAGCGATATGATTAGGATTTTCTCCTATGTATCAACGGTGTACTATATAGTTCTGTATAGGAATTTTTCATATACCAAGCTGTTATGCTTAGGTAAATTATTTCTCATAGCCTTTTCTTGGAGTGCATATATTTTGGGTTTGATTTGCCTAAATAATTTTTATCTAACTATAATATGTTCTTGGAGTAGAAAGATAGGAGAGTTTCCTATTTGCTTTTTTGTATTATCTATTTTTGGATTTTGTTATATTCAGTTTGATAAAAATTATATTTTATCAAGTTGAGTTTTTCCTTGGTAAACTATGTTGTTACTTTTACTTATCCTTACTAAGTCTTTGGACTGATCCCCATGTATTTCACAATCTTTCAGATAGGGATGGTCTCTGATGTATGCTAGGTTTGGAATGAAATACATGATTGTTTTGTAATAGAACTTATGTTGAATTTAAGTATGGAACTTGTGAACGTGTCGTTAACCTTAGAGATGTTGTGATGTATAAATTTTATTTTGAAGATTGTAGTGTAAGATGGAAATGATGGCGTGATCTGTCAGAGACTGTAATTTAACTAAGTTTTCTAAAACTCTTATGATATATCTGTTTTGAGGTTTTATTTAGTCTTGTTGGAGTTGAATCAGTATTTAAATTTTGAGACGTTTGAATTTATGGGCCTACTATTGAATGGTAACTCTGAGAATTAAGTCTGAATCAGAATAGCACCTCAACTTAGGTACTGTCCTTAGGTAGGGCGCTATAAGATTGGTCTGGGTAATGCTTAGTAGGGAGAACATTGTGGAGGCATTGCATGGCGGTGAAACATAATGGCAATGATGGGAAATGGTGGTCAGAGCATGGTGGTGAAAACCTATTTTGAAGGTTGTTGAGCTTGATTGAGGGTTCCACATGCTGTGAAACTTGAAACTAAAGACGGCATTAGATTTAGGAGTTATAGAGGAGCATATTGGTGGTGGCATTGAGAATTTTCAATGGTAGAGCAGCGGTGTCGAGGAGATAGTTTCACCTCCTTGATGCAATGAACGCAACCGTGTAATTGGTTTGTAGTTTCGAAACTCCGATTGGCCAACTCTTGCGTTAGGACTTAAAATTGGTTTATATGTATATACATGTATATTGCACCATTCTTTCCATTAAACCATGTGATATGTCTATATTAGGAAATTTAGTATGATTGATCTATCTATCTATATATGTATATATATGCAAGTGTATAACCTTCTATGCAAGGGCATTGTTTGGTTTGGAAGACCCTTTTATGTCCCGTTATATGCCAAACTTGGAATGAATTGGTTATTTAAGTGATTAAGTATACACTGAGGATTGTATAATCTAAGACTTAAGTGGCATTGGTCAAAGATTGATTTTGAAGAAATTAAGTTATTGTTGTGGGTTTAAGATGATATCATGAGAATAATTACGTAATTAAAGACTTGATATCATACTAATTTTGGAATTGATATATATATATATATATAAATAGATAAACCTTGTGGCTATGTCTAAAATGATCAATTTAATTAAGGCTTTGTGTAGATAGTACCTATTGAGTCCTTATTGCAGTGATAATTAATAGGGTAGTGATTTGGGAATAGTAATGATGTAATTGTAGTAGGCTATTAGAATTGGTTATGAATTTAAATTGTGAATATATTACTTTGGTTATGTGTTGATGAAGTGGGTCCTATCGATTAGTAGATTGCGAGCTTTGATTATTTTGCTAAAACTATAAGAGGCGAGGGTCTGCTAATTTGACACCTTTTCTTAACATCTGCTATTCGTGATAAGCTCCATGTGGGTTTTTTGTTTCTATACCGTACTCTGATTGTTTGAAATTTCAAATATTTTTGAAATGCTGATATGCTATCTGTTATCTGAGTTGAACACCCTTGTGAGGGTCTGCTATTCTAGCTTAGAATATAATTATTTGTGTTGTTGTGAACCCCTATAAGGGTATGTTTGTAAACTCATGTTTCTATTAGTATACACTGCTCACTTCTATTTTAGTGCCTGGAAGTTTTATTATACTATTCTTTTCCTATCCCTTGTACCCTACAGCCTTGCTAGTTGACCTCGTATTATATATTGATTCATTTTGCAACTTGAAATGGCCTTGCTAGCCAGTATATTAATTGTTCCAGCTTGTACATTGTTATAATCAAGATTGTTGTTTTAAAAGTTAAATTATTAACTGTTGGTATTAAATTATATCTATTTATGCGGACACCTCTAGGAAGTTGGGCTTGGGGCTATGTTCAAAAAGACGACTAGGCAGAATGGACCGACAGTGATAGGTCTACCGACTAGTACCCATCTACAATCCTAAATTTTGGTAGCTAATGGTAGCGAATTGTGAGTGATGGGATCTGACATACGGTCAACTATGCTATAAAACTAGTTATTACCTATCGAACTAAGTGCTCGAGCAAACAGAGAGATAAGAAAATGCTATTTATATTGTACCTATGTCAGTATTAGTAATTATAATTTGATCAAGAAGCAATAAGGAATAATGCCAACAGGCCTGCTAAATGTTTTCATGTTTTGTGTTCTTATAAGTTTAAATTGAAATTTCTATTAATCATGATCTAATCATCTGATTTGTTACTGACGAACTTGTTCATTACTATTTTTATTCAATATTTTCCTCTCTATCTCCTGTTATGTATTTTCCTCACTAAGTCCTCAGGACTCACTTTCTTATAGTATTTTGATTTTTTTTTCAATAGGCATAGATGGTGAACAAGTTCCTGAGGCATGAATGCATTTTGTAATATACCAGACTTTTGGTTGTATATATAGATCTCCATGTATGTTAAGTTAGTTTGAGATATTGTGAAATGTCATGAATGTTTATGAAGGCAAGAGATTTGCAAATGTTATATAGTTGGATATTTTGCCAGAGTGTGTTAAGTTAAAGTACTACACATTTCTTGAAGGATTGCAAGAAAATTTTCATGGGCCTATTGTTTGCTATGAGCAAAATATTAAGACTGAATTAGTAGCACCTTAGCTTTGGTGTTGCCCTAAGAGGGGGTGCTACAAAGGTGGTATTGAGCCTAGGTTGTTGATAACCTAGGTAATTGAGCATAATTGGGATTTAAGATTAGTTTTGTCATTTAGAAGATAAACTTTATGTTGTGGGCATGTTATAAGACTTAGGTGACTCTAAGGAAGATTATGAGTGAGTTTGACTGCTTGATACTAATGAAATAGGTTTTGTGGACCTTTTGTTTTAAGATGGACAACGATCACAAAAAAGACAAAGAACCTATCAAGGATCAAAACAAGGAAACTATCAAAGATAGAATTAAAACTTTAGAGGAAGAAAAAAAAAATCTCAAAAAACTATGCAGAACGTTAGAGGTGAAACTTTATGACCAGCACAATTCCCTCATGTAAGCATGGGCTAAGTCACACTCACTGAGGGGTATGTTAGGTACTCGAGATTATCTTACTGATTGAGTTATGGGTGGGGGAGCCTACAAGTTAGTATAGTTGAAGCATAACTTTAAGAGCTCCACGCCTCAAGGACTAATATGGAGGTGACGTTCAGAGCACTACAGTTCGACTATATAAAGTCAGTTGAGGTTCCCCATTTGGTCATGGATGAGATGGGCAGAATGATGGATTATTATAGTAAAGCTATCGATCAAGCCATTAGTGTTGGCATAAGGATTGACATAGAAGCTGAACCTTTACGTATCTGCCCAGCTTTATCTCTTAGCCACAAATTGGGACTGTAGTATAAGGAGCGACTCAGTAAGGAACTAGATCTGGCACCCGAGGTAGCACTAGAAGAAGAATTTAAAGGAGACTTTAAGGAAAAACTAGAAAAGGCCCTTAATGCAGATCCCATCCTAGAGCCCTCAGTTGCAACGCTACTAGAGATCAACAATAAAGGCGAGAGAATGAGGTAGACCTGGATAATACATGGGATGATTTTGATCATTAGGTAGATAACGAGATAGATACATTGTTTGACATCACTAATGAAGAAGACTAGAGCTAGGTCCTAGTACCTGTGGGCATGGTTGTGTGTTAGCAGAATATTAGTTATAATGGCTATTAACTATTGAACTTTTTAAGTTCTACTGATAGCATTCTTTCTTTTTCTCTTATCATTTTTTTACATCTTATCATTTTGTTTCTGATTAGGAGTATCGTTAGTATGTCCATTTTGATGGGTTTTGAACTTGTGCATATGCTAATGTGACTATGCTATTGCCTACCTATTATGTTAATGAAATGACTTTTCAAGTAGTTGTTAGCAAATATTCCTTCTTTTTATTATGAGTTATTGAAAATTTTGTTAAACTTACTTTTATCAACCTTATTTTTGAAAATTTAAGAAATTTTGTATATATTCTAAATCTTGTACAATGAGAACTAATAATGAAGGGAGATTAACTGATAAACATCTCATTTAAATATTACAGATTGGTGTAGTCTGTAACTATAGAACTTACAACCTATTGAATGATGTCACAAGAATTTCTCCCCATGCACTCTTCTAACAAAGAAAGTCTAGAAGAAGACACCTCAGAATGGAGACATCTAACCTATGTTGAAGAAGAGGTGCGAGATCCACAGGTGCACTTAACAGTAAGGAGAGAATTTATAGAATAGATTTGTGTAACTTGGCAACAATTCTTGCAATCACACCAGCAACTGGGCTAGATTGATAACCTTGAGAGAAGCAAAAAACTTCTAAAGTTTGGGACTATAGCGCATCTTCTCAAGTATCACCCTTCAAAGTTTATAGGTGAATCGGATCACCAAAAGGCAAAAGCTTAGATTAGGGAGATTGATGATATCTTTCATATGCTAGACTACCCCAATGACCTCAAATTTATATTTGCTGTCCATCTATTAGAAGGGGCTACGGTTCAATGGTGGACTTTGGTAAGCCAATGATGGGAACATAAAAAGATACCTCGTACCTGGGATAACTTCATGTAGGAAATTATGGATAGGTACATTCCACAAGAAGTAAGAGATGCATGAAAACAAGCATTTGAATGTCTTACCCAAGCAGATATGATAGTATGGCAATATGAGGCAAGATTTAATAGGTTGATTTAGTATGCCCCATAGATATGGAGAAATGAGGAGCATAGGATTGAGAAATTTGTTAAGGGGTTAAGATTTGAGATACAATGGACCCTTATGCCTTATGAGTAGTCTAATTTTAAGGAAGCCTTACGAAGGTCCTTGTTGGTGGAAAAGAACCATTTGAGACCCATATAGGTGAGAAAAGAGATAAGATAGAGATAGTTTTTGAATCCGGAGTTGTTGTTGGCAAAGAAGGTAGTTTAGGTAGGTAATGGTGGAAGGTCTGGTCTAGAACATTAAAAAAGGGCCGTCGGAATCTAGTTGTGGAGATAAGAAAATGCTATTTATATTGCACCTATGCCAGTATTAGTGATTATAATTTGATCAAGAAGCAATAAGGAAAGATTCCAACAGGTTTGCTAAATGTTTTCATATTTCGTGTTCTTATGGGTTTAAATCAAAATTTCTGTTAATCATGATCTGTTCATTTGATTTGTTACTATCGAACTTGCTTATTACTATTTTTATTCAATATTTTCCCTCTATCTCCTATTATACATTTTCCTTACTAAGTCCTTAGGACTCACCATTCTACATTATGTTGATTTCTTTCAACAGGCATAGGTGGTGAATGAGGTCCTAAAGCGTGAATGCATTTTGTAATATACTAGAATTTTGGTTGTATATGTAGATCTCTATGTATGTTAAGTTAGTTTGAGATATTGTGATATGTCATGAATGTTCATGAAGACATGAGATTTGCAAATGTTATGCAGTTGGATATTTTGTCAGAGTATGTTAAGTTAAATTACTTGCATTTCTAGAAGGATTCGGAGAAAAAATTTATGAGTCTATCGTTTCCTATGAGCAAAATATTAAGACTGAATTGGTAGCACCTCAACTAGGGTGTTGTCTTAAGAGGGGGTGCTATAGCAATGGAAACAAAAAACCAAAATGCAATAAAATTGCCAATGTTTTAATAACTAAATACTTTGTTAACTATAAAAATCTATTGTAACTAACACACTTTTTTGTTACTAATATCATATTTTTTCTAACGACTGTGTCGTCACCATAAGGTAATCATTTGTAACAAACCAAAATGTTCGTTACAAATACTTTTAGCGAGAGGCTTTAACGCAGAAAACTTGGGTAACCAAAATTTCGTTACCAATTACCTAAGGTAATGAATTTAAGTGTTAACATAATGAAATTTTTTGGCACTAAAAAGGTAATTTGTTGTAGTGTTAAGAACTGTCTTCACTAACTTTGTTTTTTCCATTTGATTATGTCATGATAGAGAAGATGACAATAGTAAAGTTTATGATGAAAATTCTAATATGGAGAAGAACTTGATTTTAAATTTGGATAAGGTCTTTGTACAAATAATATAGATGGTGTAATTATGTGTAATGCTTTTCTTCAAATATCCAAACCACTTTGAAACACAAGTTAGATAAGGACTTTGTAGAATCAAACTTGATTCTAGTGATTCATAATTAGATGTTGCGATTAATATTAAATCCTATTTATTTAAAAAAATATATTTTCTTTGATTTTGGAGTACTCAATATTCTAGGTTATTTCTTAATCTATCATAAGAAATCATGCCCTGGAACTACTGGTTTTATATGAAACTCAACAGAAATTTATGTCATTTAGGATTTTCAACTCTTCATTATAATATTTCGGAAAATTTTCTCCTAAATTAAGTTTGTTAATGGAGTTGTGATATAATGTTGAATTTTGGCCAACCATGATTCTTTTATTTCTTTTTTTTTTCTTTTTTCAAATTTTACACTTTGTCGTACCATCTTGTTATTTTAAATTGGTTGAGTTATTTTGTGATATTACTCTTATTATAAAAATAAACATACAAGCGACTACAATGTGTACATTATAGGAGTTGGCGATCCATGTCACCAAATTTTTGTATGAAATTCACTTAATATGTTTCATTTCTTTTCCATCTAATGCTTAGATTGAAATATAATATAAATCCTCTCTTTTTGGAAATTTTAGTTTGAAAAGTTTGATTCTAATATTATTTTGTTTGGCACTAATTTTAATTAAATATATCATTAATCGTGAGCAAATCAGCATTTATGTGTGATAGCTGAAGGACGACCTATGTCAATCAGCACTTTAATGACATTGGAAAAATTAAATTTAAAGGAGTCGAAACACAAACAAGACGGAAGGTAACATGGTAGTTTTATTGTTATGTATTGCATGAGTTGTAATTCTTTTGGTATAATATGCTTTATTTTCATGAAGCATATAAACAACTTTTTGAATGGTGAATATCGAAATTTGAGTCCAATTAGAATGAAAAATTTACTATAATTATTTCATGAATTGAGGTATGAATGACAACCGTTGTTTGATAATTTAATTTTCATTTTTATATTATATATTTATTATGATCAAACATTCAATTACAATTATTTTAGAAAAAAAGTTGTCGGACATCGTAAAACAAAATTTTGCAAGGTATATTCAATTTATTACATTTCATATATTCATGTTAGAGAAGTAATAAATATATAATTAAATCATCTATATGTTTAATATTCGATATATTTAATGCAATTTTACAAATGCATTGTCCGGAGAAGATTAATATATGTGAAGGAGATATTGAGATAGCTATATTTTATAAACAATTCAATCGATTTATAAAGTAATTTAAACTTAGCTATTAAATTTTTTGTATAGAAATGCAATAACGCATGAATGGGTTTTGAACATTCTAATTAATAGATGTAAGACATACAAGGTAATATATATCTTTTCAATATTTACACATTATTTGGATAATAGATATTAAATATTTTATTTCATTATTCTAAAAATTATTTTTCTTTAATATATTTATTTTTTGTAAGTAAAATATAAAGATTTGTCGGGATTGGTGCAATTCCTGGAACATTTGATCTAATGATGCATAAGTGTCATTCATGTGAAATATATTATATTTCACTAATTTTAACTATTAAATTATTTGCAATAAATTTTTTGTTAATTTTTATATTAATATTTTTATTTAATATTCAATATCTAAATTATAATTAATATTAAATATAATGAAATTTAAAATTTAAAATTATTGCATGGTGCAACATATACAAGTTAAAAACTAGGTAAATTTGAAGCCTTTGCATAAGTGTAATATTTAAAATATATTTCATGAGTTTTGGTTCAGCAACAATTTTGAATGTCTTCCTTGTTGGTTATACCCACATTTGAATGTGGTTTGTATAATTGTCCCATAATAAGTGGTTTTGGCAACAACCACCTGTCTACTAAGTCCACTTAATTGAGAGATAGTGTCTTGATAGAAACATAGCTTAGGGTCCTTAAACAAGACACTATCTAAATGAATATAGGTTAAGGTCTCTAAACCCAAGAATTCCATTTTTTAGTTTTTACACCAACAATTAAGAAATTTTAAGAAATTTTAGTGGATTCAGAAGCACTTTAGCAGGGAATTACAAAAAGGTTTTAACTAGAATTTGGTGAAGGCTTAATAGTTGAAAATTCAAATAATACTAATAGCAGAAGGCAAACTTGAATTTATGTTTCCGTTGTGATTTTATACACTTATGGTGATTAATATGCTTACATTTGCTATTGGAGCATGTTGTATCTCTACCTTGATGTTGAAGTTTATGCCTTCAAAATATTCATTTGTATTCTATTATTAAATGCTTGAATTCCATGGAATCATAATATTGTTTTACTTGGAATGTTTGTCCTATAAATCTATTGTTTTTTGTTGGTTCTCGAATTTCTTGAAAATAGAGTTTTCTAAGCTTTATAATTCTTGGATATGCATGTTTTTTGCCATTTTGGGTCGAACATCATGCTTGTTTGCTTTGAAAAATTGGAAGATTAATAGGCCCTTAAATTGATGTTACTTTAATTGAGTTTTCTTTTCTTTAGTTGCATGATTTATGATTGTCTACACATTTAATTAAGGGGGATTATTTCTCAAGTTAAAGTTTGTTTTAACATTCAAAAGAAGGCCAAAATTCGATGTTATTTTGGAGATATTTCAATGACGTATGGTGGAAAGCTTAAGGAAATTTAATTTTGAATAAAATGGCTTTTGAATCATTGAAAATTGAGTCCTATTTATTGAATTTAGGCCAAATATGTAAATGGGTTCAGTTTTGATGAATTGAGTCATTTGGAGGTTGAAGATAATTATTTTGGAATTATTTTAAAAAAAAATTGGGCGAGAAACTAGTCAATTTTCATGTAGGCCCCTTTGTTTATTTTTTGTCTCATGGTATAGTATGTTGGGCTCCACAACCTAGTCTTCACGAGCCCATATTTTATGAATTCAACTTTTAGCAAAACGTATATTGATGTGCACATGTTGGGTTTTGAACTCACAACCTAGATTGTGAAAAGAATGTTGCACCACTAGTGAATTCTTCTTCTTGTTATTAAGAATAATTTGATAAATATTGTACGATTTGCTTATTGCTTATTGTATTAATACATACACAAATTGTTCAATTATTCTCATATGCATAGTATTAGGATATCATGTGATCTATATAATTTTTATAATCGAAAAATAAACATAGTATCTTTGGTTATATTAAATTATACATTAAGCTTTTTTAGATCACATATGGAAATATGACATAAGTTGTAATTAATCATATTAGAAATTATAAATTTTATCCTTGCAAGAACTTTTATTATGTTTTATATGATTAATTTAGGTAAAATGTCAAACTATATTCCTAAAAACATAATTTTGATAGTTTCATTGTTATGATTTTGTATGAATCTAATTGAATTAGAAACTTTGCTCATAGACAGTTCCTATGTCATATGATTCATATTTTTCTATGTTTTGCATTGGTAAAGCATATTGTATATTTATTTATTTGTCTCAAAATTTTGTTGAAAGCATGTATATAATTTATTTTGTGCATATTTTCAACCTGTGAATTTTTCTGATATGGAATGTGATATTCACAAGCTCACAAATGATAACTATAAAGTTTGAAAAGTTGAACTGTCTTCAATTACTGAGAACAACTAACCTGATGATGTTGATCTTTATGAAAAATGGGAGCAATCTAATCACCTTAGCATGATGTTCATAAAGACCAATATCTCAACTGGTATTCAAGGTTTAGTCAATAAGTGTGATAATGTTCATGAGCTACTGAAGGCTATTGATGAGCAATTTGAGTCTTCACATAAGGCATTAGTAAACATCCTAATCATGAAGGTTTCAACTATGAGGCTCACTGGTATCAAAGGAGTGCTTGAGCACATCATGCATATGAGGGATATGCCAGCTTAACTTCAGATCTTAAGATTACAATATTTGAGTCTTTCCTAGAGCATTACATTCTGAACTCTCTACCACAACAATATAGACCCTTCAAGATCTCTTATAATACATATAAGTATAAATGGTCTATTAATGAGTGAAAGACCATGTGTGTGCAAGAGGAAGGAAGGTTGCTTATAGAGGAAAGAGAGAATGTGCATATGATAGTTCAAGGACAGAACATGAATCAAGTTAAAGATGATAACTATAAAGTTTGAAAAGATGAACTGCCTCCAATTACTAAGAGCAACTAACCTGATGATGTTGATCTTTATGAAAAATGGGAGCAATCTAATTGCCTTAGCATGATGTTCATAAAGACTAATATCTCAATTAGTATTCAGGGTTTTATCAATAAGTGTGATAATGTTCGTGAGCTACTGAAGGCTATTGATGAGCAATTTGAGTATTCACATAAGGCAGTAGGAAGTATCCTAATCATTAAGTTTTCAACTATAATGCTCATTGGTATCAAAGGAGTACTTGAGCACATTATGCACATAAGGGATATGGTGACTCAACTTCAGATCTTGAGATTACAATGTTTGAGTCTTTCCTTGAGCATTACATTCTGAACTCTCTGCCACAGCAATATAGACCTTTAAGATCTCTTATAATACATATAAGGATAAATGTCTATTAATGAGTTAAAGACCATATGTGTGCAAGAAGAAGGAAGATTGCTTATAGGGATAAGAGAGTGTGTGCATATGATAGTTCAAGGAAAGAACAAGAATCAAGTCAAAAACAAAGGAAAAGAAAAGATATTTCCTTAAAAAGATGTTAATAAGGAATCCAAGTGCCACTTCTGTAAGAAGAAGTAGCATACTAAGAAAGATTGCCCTAAATTTAAGATTTGGATTGAGAAGAACGGTAACCTACTTTCACTTGTTTGTTATTAATTTAATATGGTTGATGTTAGTCATAATACATGATAGATTGATTCTAGTTCTACAATCTATGTTAAAAATTTCTTGCAAGGTTTGTGAAACTTGAGGGAGCTAGTAGGTTATTAGTACATGCAGCTTAGTTCTAAGTAGTGACTTTATTTAAGGACATTTTATATTCCAAGTTTCTCTAGAAATTTAATTTCAGTTTCAAGAGTTGTGCCTTTAGGATATTGATGTAACTTTGCAAATGATATCTTTAGTTTGTTTCATAAATCTAACGTTGTTGGGAATGGTATTCTGTCTTATGGTCTTTTTCAAGTCAATTTACAAATGATGCCACTTATACGCATTGCATGTTCAAAATAACGCTGGTGTTAAAAAATGTGTTATGAATGAGGATTCTTCTATTTTGTGGCACTGGACATTGGGATATATATCCATTTAGAGAATTAAGAGATTAGTGAACGATGGGGAACTTAGTGCTCTAAATTTTACTGATTTCAAGACTTGCATAAGTTGCATAAAAGGTAAACAGAATAACATATCAAAGAAAGGTACCAAGAGGAGTTCAAAGTTATTAGAAATCACAATACATACAGATATATGTTGTCTAGATATGGATATATATTGTCAAAAGCACTTTATCTCTTTTATAGATGATTTCTCACGATACATGTATCTCTACTTACTCAATAGCAATTATGAAGCACTAGATACTTTTAAAGTTTTTAAGCAAAAGTAAAGAAATAATGTAGAAAGCAAATTAGGATCGTGAGATCAGATAGAAGTGGTGAGTACTATGGTAAATATACTGAACATGGATAGGCACTTGGTCTTTTTGCTAAGTTTCTTGTTGAACATGGGATTGTTGTCCAATACAATACACCTGGTTCACCAAGCCAAAACGGTGTAGTAGAAAAAAGAAATAGAATAGTATTAGATAGGTGTGAAGCATGTAAGCATGCTCTATACTTTCTAAATTCTGGTGGAGTGAAGCTATTAAGACAACAGTGTACATATTAAATTAAGTTCCAACTAAGATTGTCCCCAAGACACAATTTGAGTTATTTAAAGGTTGGAAATCAAGTTTGCAACATGGATGCATTTGGGGATGCCCACCTAAAATAAGAGTTTATAACCCACAAGAAAAGCAATTAGACCCAAGGACCCTGAATGAGTATTTCATTGGATATGTTGAAAGGTCTAAGGGATATAGATTTTACTTTCTATCTTATAATGCTAAGGTTTGTAGAGTCAATAAATGCAAAGTTTCTTGAGAATGATTTGATTAGTGGGAGTGACCTAGAATAGAGTATTATGTTCCACAAACTTCCACTTCAAATCATGATGAACTATTATTATTCACAATGCTTCTCAAGTTCGAGCACATGTTGAACAACCAGTCCCTGAAGCTCAACAAGCTGCTAATAATGACTCAGTAGATCCTATTCAACAAAGGCCTAAAATTGTTGAAAACTAGTTGAATAACACACTTCTCTAGAGAATGTTAGTGAAACATTGAGATCTACTAGAGTAAGGAAATCAACAATTCCAGATGATTATGTGGTGTATTTGCAAGAGTCATAGTATAACATTAGAGCCAAAAATGATCCTAAAATGTTCTCACAAGCCATAAGTTGTAAGAAATTTGACTTTTGGTACAATGCCATGAAGAAAGAGGTATATTCAAGGGCATCAAATAAAGTTTGGGATCTTCTTGAGTTGCCTGATGGTGTAAAAGCCATAGGATGTAAATGGGCCTTTAAAACTAAGAAGGATTTGTTAGGGAACATTGAGAGATATAAAGCACATTGTCAAATGATCCACTCAAAAGGAAGGAATTGATTACATGAAGACGTTTTTTGTTGTATCTAAGAAAGATTATCTTTGTGTCATTATCGCATTGGTTGCATATTTTGATATGGATTTACATCAAATAGATGTCGAAATAGCATTCCTTAATGGTGATGTAGAGGAATATGTTTACATGCAACAACCTGAAGGATTCTCCTCTAGTGATGGTGAGCATTTAGTTTGCAAACTTAATAAATCTATATATGGATTGAAATAATCTTTCAAATAGTAGTATTTAAAGTTTCATGGTGCAATCTCTTTGTTTTTATTTGAAGAGAATGTCATGGATCAATGCATATACTAGAAGATCAGCGGGAGTAAGACTTGTTTCCTAGTTCTGTATGTGGACAACATCTTACTTGCGAGTAATGATAAAAAGATTGCTACATGAGGTGAAATAATTTCTCTCTAAAAATTTTGACATAAATATATGGGTTAGGCATCTTATGTTGTTGGCATAAAGATCTATAGAGATAGAACTCGTTATATTTTATGTTCATATCAAGAAACCTATAGTGATAAAGTTTTAGAGAGGTTTCCGATAAAAGATTGTTCACGAAGTACAATACCTATTGTGAAAGGTTATAGGTTTGACTTGAATTAGTGCCTGAAAAATCACCTTGAACAAGAACATATGAATAGATTCCTTTTGCTTCTGCTGTTGGAAGCCTGATGTATGCTCAGGTCTTCACAAGACTTGAAATTGTATTTGCTGTGGGAATATTGGAAATATATTAGAGTAATCTAGGTATATTTGGGTATGGACCATTAGAGAGCTGCAAAGATGGTAATGAGGTACCTTTAAGGAACAAAAGATTTCATGCTTATGTATAGTGAAATTAATAATTTAGAGGCTATTGGCTACTTGGATTCAAACTTTGTTGGCTTTATTGATTCATGAAAATTGACATTTGGTTATACCTTTGTGCTAGCTAGTGGAGTTGTCTTTGAGAAATGCAAAGCAAAATTTGATTGCAATTTTTACTATGGAAGTTGAGTTCATTTCTTGTTTTAAGGCAACCTCACATGGTGTATGGTTGAAGAATTTCACGTCTGGGCTTATAATTGTGGATTATATTTCTGGGTGTTTGAGGTTATATTGTGACAATTCAATTGCTATTTTTATGGCTGAGAACAATAAAAGCAGTAGTCGAAGCAAGCGCATAGACGTCAAGTACTTAGCCATTTAGGAACATTTTAAAGAAAAGAAAGTGGTTATTGAACACATTAATATTGAATTGATGATAGTTGATCCTTTGACTAAAGGCATGCCACCAAAGATTTTCAAGGATCATGTAGCTAAAATGGGACTTAGTTCCTTTATGTGATTTTGTTGTAAGGACGAACCTTATTATTTTAATGAAACTCCATCTATGGTGTTTCTCATATGTTTGTCCTTGTGTACACATTTAGTCTAGGAAATATCATTATTGTTTGGACCTTGAATAAACATAGGATTTATTCACTAAGTTATATAGGCCAAGTGACATTAATGCATTGTGATACATGAAAGATAATACTTGCTCTTACAGGACATATTGCCATGATTCATGTATTATGTTTTCTTATTAAACATAAGTATTCATGGAATTAAGGATTATGGTATACGGACCAAGTGGGAGAATGCTGGTTATACCCATATCCGAATGTGGTTTGTATAACCGCCCCATGATGAGTGATTTTGGCCATAACCACCTGTCCACTAGACCAACTTAATTGAGAGATTATGTCTTGATGGAAGACACTATATATATAAATATAGGCTAAGGTCCCTAAATTCAAAAACTTTATTTTAAGTTTTTACACCATCAATTAAGAAATTTTGGTGGATTGAGAAGCACTTTAGGACGGAATTGAAGAAAGGTTTTGACCAGAATTTGGTGAAGGCTTAACAGTAAAAAATTCAAAAAATATCAATGGTAGGAGGTAAACTTTGTGCTACGATTTTATACACCTGTGGTGATTATTATGCTTACATTCCTAATATTTCTTTTTCCAGATATATAGGTCTCACAATTAATATTTACTATTTTTATTTATATTTTCATATTTATCCTCGTGTTTTATCCAATAACTCAAACCAAGAAAAGAAGTGAAAAATCATCCAACTCCATGTGAAGATAAATTGCCTATTCATTTTTTTCCCTTTTTCCTGTAATGTTTTCTAATTTTTTACTTCATAGTCAGTGCTTCTCAAATTTAGGCATCATATCATTAGCTATTCGTTTTTGGTTTTAGTAGTTAATTTTGGATGGTCCATATGTTTTTAACGTGTTACGTATTTCACTTCTCCATACAAGTAAAAGTTATGGCAATGTATTTATATATACATATATTGATTGCCATAAATCTACAAGTAGACGTAAGCATTTTATCATGTTTAATATTTTAGCTTAAAAGTCACCATTATCAATTAAGTTTAATTTATAAATTAAGCTCGTGTTTGTAAAAAACCCTTACAAATTCGGAGAAAGTAAATTTAATTCAACGTTGGTACCTATTCTACCTAAACCTTAGTTTATATATTTCTTTTTACATAATTCGTTCAAAATTATATTTGATGAAGAATTTTATCTTTTCGTCTGGGTGATTTAGTAGTCAACATACATTTGTATTAAATCAATTTTTGATATCAATCGACATGTAGGTGTCCGTCCATATTCCTGGAAAAAGAAAAAGAAAAAAAGAAGACATTTGAACTTAAACGATAAGAAATATTTAAACATCAACTATAGTTTTATACAATAAAACCCTTTTCTTTTTTGTTTAAGGGGGCGTTCATTAACGAGATGCAAATAATTAGTTATTCCGCTGCATGGCTCTGTAGACCGTTTTCAAAGTAAAATTTTCATATAGTTTTCAATTTGTTTATATGTACATACTTAATATATCTCGATAAAATCACAATTAAATCAAAGCCTCATGCTATTATATTTTATATTGCACGCACTACATACATCTTTGAGTAATTTTGTCCAACGTTATTCTATTAATGAATAAAACTAATAGAATTTAAATATATCTTTTCTTCGTATGAACAGTTCATGATTTGCTTATACACAATTAGTTGGGGATCTTCAATTCATATTTGAACAAGCTATATATATATATATATATAACTTTTACTTAATACTTATCAATTGATAATCTCACTTATATAATTTTTAAGGTAATTCATTACAAAAAATTAGAATTAATATTAGCTATGATTAATTCATGCCAGATGTCAATAATTTGTAATTTTCGCTAGGGAATTTTGCTAACCAAATGCGAAATAGATGTTCTATGGCTAACCTCCATTAAGATCAATTCATAATTATTGATGATTATAATTCTTTTATATATATATATATAAATATTATTTTTCCTACGGATAATGTATATATAGATAATCAGTTGTGTTTTGAAAGTACAAGTTTATGGATTGATAACTAATAATCTTTATAATTTATAATTTAAAATAATTATATTTACTACAAAAATTTATAACTATAATTTATAGCTATAGTCGTAAAATTAATTTCACATCATATTTTTCTGTAGCACATACCTAATTTCTTTTGTAGTGATTTGCTCTTGACTAGCTATGATTACCATTAGTAATTAGTTTAAAGTCGAACCAAACTAAACATTAATCTCCCAATTAATGGTACATTCTACGACAACGAAAATACTGTTGAACATTATAAAATATTTTACTTATTCTATAGCTCCAACACTTGTATATAATCTGCTTAGGACACTTCATTATGACCCCAAATTAATATTTGTCTTAAATTAATTACTGATGATATTCTTAAGCCAAGTGCACCCCCCTTTGTCTCACAGAATAACCATTAATTAGTTTATGTTTACCATGACAAATATTGACAACGTGGTGTTCTAGTACTATAAACATCTGTATACCTCTAATTTAATTTAATTGTAATTAACCTGAACCCTTAATAACATATAATGTCCCCATGCAGCCACCATACACGTCTATGTATGCAAGCACAAACACCTAATTTGACGTAAATCCCTTATAAGTAGATAATTAATATTTACTCACTTTAATATAATGCTTAAGATATATTACTCAAATCAATTTCATGTGATCATTTTAAATGAATTATTCATGGATCGCCCTTGATACTCTGCAAATATATGATTATATTTTGTTCGAAATATTTGAACACGTACATCATACCAGAGTTGAATCAGTAAATTAAATAATTATAGGGGGTCAAACTAAATGACGTGGCGGATATATAATTAGGCAAAGCACCTACTGAAAGAACCCTAATTGTTTGAAGAAGTGAATGCACTATGTAAGCAAATCCCAAATTTCAAATTAAATGACGAATTACAGATTAAATTAATTACCCTTGCGGATTATTAAATTTGATCAACAAGTTCACCTAAGTTTTTTAAATTAATTACCTTTGCGGGTTATTTTAAATTTAATCGACAAGTTTACCTAAATTTTTCTTCATTGTTTAGACTCTGTTTGATTTTACTTTCAAATTTGTTTTCACATTTCATTGTTTGAAAATATATTATCAACAACATCTCACCATTTTCATCAAAATTCCAAGTCATTTTTAACTCAAAACTCATTTTTCTACAATCTATTTATCGTTTTTGAAAACAATGTATATGTCTTTTTTCTATTTTCAACTCATTTTTTCGAACCATCTTTTCAAAATTTGAAAATGTTGAAAACGGAAAATGAAAAACATAACCAAACAGGCCCGTATGCGAATCCGTCATTGTTTGTTGGTATAATAAATAGGATTGCAATCAAGAAGATTAATTAAATTAATTAAGAAACTAATGTCTCATGAGACCCTAACAAGGAAGCAGAGGATGAAGTTTGATCGTAGTTTAATTAGATGCTTGCATGCGTCTCATTTTCAAGTAAACTTCAATTATTTATCAATGTTGATCGTGAAATGGATAGATGTAAGAGTACTATCCTTCTAGAACACTGAGCAAATAGCAAATACAAATTAAAAGAGATGATCGTGTAACACAAGAAAGCTAAAGGGGGGGAAGATTTTTGACCTTAGAGCTGACATATATTCGTATAAATTTGAGTGAATATTATTAAATTGTTTGACCAAAATCTTTTTAGTTAGATAAAGGGTTGATGAATCAACTACCCGAAATCTAACGACTTTGAATTTCATGCTATTGCTACGTACTCTGGAAATTGCAACATAGATTATTACATTACCAATTTAATTACCAACTTGTGGCGTACAACAAAAGGATCATCACTAATTATAAGTTGGCTAGACTTTGGTTGGAGCCATATGTGTCTAACCATCAACTTTAACATTATTTCTCGACTGAAATGCTCAAATATTAGTATATATATTAATTAATATAATTATATTATCAATTATTAACAATGGCTATTATAATTATAAAAGTCTATATATATATATATAAATACCGATCCATACATACATTTAATAAAATTTGAGTCCTATTAAAAACTTCAAGTTTTGAGGTTTCAATTTTGTTATTTAAATAAGACTTTAATTATTGACAAGATATTATGATGATTCCACAAAAAAAGTAGTAATAATCTTATTATTTCAAAATGAGGTTTTTTTGGTGAGTGGCAAAAATATGTTAGACGAAAAATTTAGTAGTGGTATTTTCAGGCAACTTTACGTATTAATGGTTTTGGTAGCTCTTGTTCATACGTTGGGATATTCATATTTTAATATAAGATTTTATTAGTTTATTTGATAAAGTCGAATGACAATCAAACCAATAAGTGATCATAAAATAAATAGAAAAAATTAAAGAAAATAATTCCCTGCACTGATCCAACAAGGAATTAAGGCGGCTGTTGATTGAAACAAGAATTGGTCATGAAGACTAACGTGGATAGAGAGAACGCCCCAATTGGAAAATAGGGGCTGCAGCAGGTAAACACGTGTCATAAAACGAGAGAGGATGACGAAAATGGAAAAAAGGGAATGCGTAGCCCTAATTAACTGTATGCACGACCATGAGATAAATGCCTCCACAATAATCAGTTCTTTTCACTAGCAAATTTGTGCCCAAATTTGGCAATTTGTCTTCCTCAGACTACGTACGCGCGCAGTATACTTACTGCTGGAAATTAACACAATGAGTAAAAAGGTGAAAATATAGAAGTTCAAATTGCTTTTAATTTCCAGAAAATAAATATATATGTTCTGTAAATTGAATTTATATATCTAATTAGTGCTACACATTACCTCATTTAATATGTTATGAATGTAATGTGGAATAATTTAGGTATTTTTAACTTGTGTATTATATATACAACAAATTAAAAAATATATATACAATAAATCATTCAATATATAAATCCATTAATTTGACTTATACTCTGCCTTATTAATTATTTATTCAAATGTGGCAAGAAAACCATGTTTCTATCACTTTTATGAATGCTTGAAAGGGCAACTTAAGGAAGGGATACAATTTGCAAGATGTTTTCCTCAGTAATTGTCATGGTGAGTTGTGTGTGTATATATATATATATATAACTTTGGATCTTCTATTTTATTTAAAATTTAATCTCCTATATCAATATAATAAAAATATGCTAAATGTGTTTACTTGATATCAGTTGATTATATTTATAAAATAATATTAAATACACTTGACATGTATTCATAAAATGAAATATAATAAGAGATGAAATATTGATTGAAATAGAAGATCCAATTATTATTATACACATTCTCAAAGCAATCGATCTATTTTGCTATAAGAGGGGATTAATACTACACCATTTTAGTATGCTTTCATTGGAAATTGTTTAGCAAGTGTCTAGAAAATCTCCAGAAAAGAAGACACGCAAATAGTTGAAATTTTGGTTAATAAGTGGCAAGAGGCAAAACAATTTCCAAATTATGACGTACCGCAATCCTAATATTAAATTCAAAAGTAAGTGTTTTTGTTCAATTGAAGCAATCCATGCAACTAAGGAACATATATTTCCGTATAATTGGGTAGAGGATGTAACAACCATACCGACTCGATAGTCTTCCTTTCAAGACTTTTTGCAAAGGTCAAAGCCATCATTCACTTGCCACTTGTCCCCTAAACTCAACCATATTTTACCTTGAGCAAATTAATCATTTTGATTTGGATTAATAATAAGGCCATCCTAGAAATATATATTTTTCCCAGCCCAAGACAGGAAAAATAGTATTATAGAAAAATTTAAACCTTTCCAAACAGCCCAAATATTATGTTTTGATTACAACTTAATCAGCACTTATTACTAAAAATAATTATTGTCATATCAAGGCAAACAAGTACAGGAGTCAATGTGAACGATAATACCAACAAATATCGTATCCATTATACTTCTAAAACAAAATCTTCCAAGCAAATGTACTTAACAAATAATTTTTTAATTATTTCATATTTTATGTAATTTTCTATGATTTCACCCCCAACACACAACACACCAGAGAGAGAGAGAGAGAGAGATTGACATGTGCAAGGGCCGGCGCCAAATCCTATTGACTTCAATGTGTTCATATCACACACACATACACACAATTCCTACTCATCATCTGTATATATATAGAGGCCTTTGCCTATTCATTTGGACCTACAATCTTTCACTTTTTGTTTGAAAAGTTCTCTTTGCCTTTGAGAATTGAAACTCTAACTATCTTCGTTACTATCTTTCAAACATGGGAAGATCACCATGTTGTGATAAAAATGGCCTCAAGAAAGGTCCATGGACTACCGAGGAAGACACTAAGCTCATTCAATATATTCAGATTCATGGTCCTGGCAACTGGAGAACGCTTCCAAAGAATGCTGGTATATGATCTACTTTTATTTTTCTTTTCCATGGCTACTTTTATATCATCTGATGATCATTATATTATATTTCAATCTTTTATTTGACATGAATATTAATGATATACATACATATATATATATATATATGTACAGGGCTTCAAAGATGCGGGAAGAGCTGTCGTCTGCGTTGGACGAACTATCTAAGGCCAGATATCAAGAGGGGAAGGTTTTCATTTGAGGAGGAGGAAACTATTATTCAACTACACAGTGTTCTCGGCAACAAGTAAGACCATTTAATTTCCTATTGTTATAGAAACGTACATATTTCTCTCACATATCATAAAAAAAGGCTAAAGGGTCTTATGTTTTTTTATCGTGATCATCTGAAATAGGTGGTCTGCCATCGCGGCGCGTCTCCCTGGAAGAACAGACAATGAAATAAAGAACTATTGGAACACCCACATCAGAAAGAGGCTCCTCAGAATGGGGATTGATCCAGTGACTCATGCCCCACGCCTCGATCTTTTAGACTTATCATCACTTTTAAACTCCCCACAGCTCAATCTCTCAAACCTCCTCCGGCTCCAAACACTTCTGAATCCAGAAGCACTAAGGCTTGCTCTAAACCTCTTGTCATTAAACAATGAAAACCCTGATCTTTTATTACAAAAACTTCAAGAAAACCACTTATTAAATCCTCAATGCCAGGTTCCAGTTTTCCAACCTAATCAGTTTGAAAATCTTAGCACCCAAGAAATCCCCTCAAATCTTACCACCTTTTCATTTCCAGATCAAACTCAATTCATGCAAGGGAATATTGGACAGTCCCAAATATTCCAAGGTAACTTAACATCTACTAGTATTAACAATATACCAAATTTCTATGGGATTTCTGATCAGATGAATGCCAGTACTAGCAGCAGCAACAACAATAACAGTCAGAATTTGAGCTATGATTCAGTTTTGTCGACTCCTCTATCAAGCCCCGCGGCTCCACTAAATTCGGTCTCAACGTTTGGCACCGAAGACGAGAAGGATAGCTTTTGTAATCTGTTAAGGTTCGAAATTCCAGAGAGTTTAGACTTGGCTGATTTTATGTAAATAGTGGGTACGTATTGTGTCTTTTGAAGTTAAGTTCGATCTGTTGCTTTAGGCAATCTAGAAGGGACGGACCCTCATGTTTTTTGTGGTTAGGTCCATTCAGGTTATAAAAGCTTGGCTGTGTATGTTGTGGCTAGTACTAGCTAGAATTTTGTGTCAGCTTATGTACATTTATGGTGGCAGTTTGTTTGTATATTATTTTCTTCATATATATTGTTTTGATTTCTTTATCATTTGTGTGCTATGTTAATTGTTCCCTTTGCTACCCGTTCTAGGGTTATAATTTTTGTTTTAGTTTAAACAATGAAAATTAAATTAATCTTGCCAAATTTTAAGTGTGTTTTAGCATTTCCACTTATCAGAATAATCAAGTTTAATACTGACTATGAAAATGAAAAATATCCATATAATGTTCATGGGTGTGTGTGTATATATATATTACAATATATCTAATTAGTATCCGATCGCCATTAGATCTAAAATCCTATATCTTATGGTTACAACCATGTTGCCCCACACAATGACATATATATGAATCTAGCTTACATAATCAAATAAAGGTAATTATTGAATCATGAGATGAAATACTTCCCAATCTTAAAATACGTGTGTATATATAGTTTAACCAAATATCATTGATATAAGGATTGATAAAATTATTTACCCAAAAAAAAGTGAAAAAATTGAAACTCTCAGGTAGCAATTGGTATGTAGGAATGGAATTAGATAGGAATAGAATGGCTTTTATTAGGAGCGGAATGAATATGAGAAATGAATAGCATGAGTTATCTTATGTTTGGTATGATAAGAAAGAGAAAGGAATGGAATTGTTATTCCTTATTTGATATTAATATTATGATTAGTATTTAACAATGATAGGTAGGAATGAAATGAAAGTATTTCAAATGAACAAATTATCTTTTTATACAATGTTGATTTTGTCTTGATATTTAGACTACAAATAGTGAGAAATGGAAGAAACAGAGTAAAACAACAAAGGGATGTGATGCAGCGTCAGGCACCAAGGTGCTAGAAAACAAGCGCCAGAAAGGCAAAACCCCAGCACCACGGCACCAAAAATCTAGTCCTATAGTACCGAGAAAGTAGAATGCTGGTGTTGCAGTGCCAGAAACTCAGCGCTGTGGCATCGTGAACGGCCTATGAGCCAGTTTGCAATTTTTTGGGTATTGAAACCCCGTTTTCTTTCAACTTCAGTGAGAGCAAACCAAGGAGAAACCCTAGAGATGGATTCTATACTGCTTTAGAAATCTTTTGTCTCATAATAAAGTTTAAAAAGAAGGTGTTGGGTGTTCTTGTAAGATTTGTGGAATTCAAGTTTGTATTTACACTTTGATTTGAGATCAATAAAATTCTATTCTTTGTCGGTTGGATTAGACATATCGCCGAACCATATTAAATGTATTGTCAATTGTATTAAATTTCTTTACTGTGATTTTAGAGTTGTGATTCTAGATTGTTTCAAGTTATAATAAATTGCTATTGAGAGCTGGGTTTGATTAGATGTCATCCATGAAGTACAAGGTAGAGAAGTCTGATGGGAAGAATGATTTGGGCTATGGAAGATGAAGGTCTACGCCCTTCTGTGTCAACAAGGTTTACAGAGAGTATTAAAAGGTAGAGATTTCTTATTGAAAACACTAACAGACGAGGAGAAAAATGAGCTTATGGCGAAAGCTTATAGTACTCTGGTGTTATCATTGATAGATAATGTATTGAGAGAGGTTGCCATGGAAAGTACACCAACAGGACTATGGTCAAAGTTGAAGAATTTATATATGATAAGGTCCCTGACAAATTGGTTGTATTTGAAATAGCGATTATACATGTTGATGATAAAGGAAGGTATATCTATTACTTAGCATGTTGATTATTTCAATAAAGTAATTTTGGATCTCGCTAGTATAGATGTTAAAATTGAAGATAAAGATCAAGCGTAGATTCTCTTGTGTTCACTACCCAAATCGTTTGAGTACTTGGTCACTACGTTGTTGTATGGATGAAATACAATCTTAATAGAGAATTTGAAGGCTTCATTGAATTCCAACAAGTTGAGAAAATATGTCATAGGTTGTAGCAATGGTGAAAGTGGGGAAAGATTGGTGACGAAGAGGAGACCAAGAGAAAGAGGAAAGAGTAGAGACGAATCAAAGTCTCGAACCAAGCCTAAAAATAGCAACAAGTATTTTAGGTGCAGTTGAAAGGGGCCCTGAAAACATAATTGTCCAGAATGAAAAAAGGCAAAATATATAGATGAAACTTCTAATCAAAAACGGGATGATGTCATAGGAATTGTTGAGGATGAGTCTGATGGTGAGCTTGTTCTTAATATTGCCAAAAGCTTACTAAGCTCAAAGTGAATTTTGGATAGTGGGGCTTCTACCATATGTGCCCATGTGAAGATTGATTTACTACTTATAAAAAATATGGTGGTGGTAAAATTCTTATGGGAAACGATACTTCATGCATGGTTATAGGAATTAGCTTAGTGAGTATTAGAATGCACGATGGTAGAGTAAGGACCTTAATAGATGTGCATTATGTTTTAGATCTGAAGAAAAATTTGATTTCATTAGGTATACTGGACAAGAATATTTGAGAGTACAGAGTTTGAGATGGAGTTCTGTAGGTTTTCAAAGGTGCATTGCTTATCATGAAGGGAGACAAAAGGAATGGCCTTTACATTTTACAAGGCAACATAGTTTTTGGTAGTGCAGTAGTTTCTTTATCAGTTAATGATACTATGAGACTATGGCATATGCGGCTTGGGCATATGAGTGAGAGAGGGATGTTAGAATTAAGCAAACGTGGCTTACTTAGTGGAGAAAAGATTGGAGAGCTGGATTTCTACGAGCAATATATGCTTGGCAAGCAACATAAGATGAAATTCGACATTACAATTCACAGGAACAAGGGCACTTTGGATTACATTCACTCAAATCTTTTGGGGGCTTTCTTAGGTTTCTTCAAAGGGAGGTATTAGGTATATGCCGACATTCATAGATGACTTCTCACGAAGTGTATGGGTGTATATGATGAAGCATAAAGATACGGTGTTTGTCAATTTCAAGTAATGAAAAACTTTAATTGAGAAGCAGACAAAAAAAAAGAATCAAGTGCTTGAGGACTGATAATATATTGGAGTTTTGCAACAAGAAGTTTCAGTAATTCTATGATAAGAAAGGAATTGTGAGGCATCGCATAGTTGTACACACACCATAACAGAATAGAGTTGCAGAATGGATTAATAGGACTATCTTGAAGATAGCTAGATGCATGCTCATTAACATTGGATTGTCTAAGGATTTTTGGGTAGAAGTAATCAATACTACTTGTTACTTGGTGAATACATCACCATCTATTAGTTTAGACTACAAGACACCAATGAAAGTTCGGTCTAGGTCTCCTACTAATTACTCAAATCTGAGAGTGTTTGGGTGCCCAACATGAGCTCATGTTTGTGATGGAAAGCTTGAGCTAAGGGCTAGGAAGTACATATTCCTTGGCTATGAGATAGAGTAAAGGGTTATCGTTTGTGGTGAATGATGACAAGGGCTCCAGGATTATTATTAGCAGGGATGTGACTTTTGATGAGCCTGTGATAATAAAGAAGATAGAGCAGCCTAAAAACCGTCAATAGGGCATTAAAGAGAATGTAGAGTTTGAACTTGATAATCCACAAGTTTCAAAAGAGGAACAAAAGGTGGTACATAAAGCTAGTGAGAGCGCATTATCACCTTCTTGAAAGCAAGATAGGCATTAGGATCTAAAATTAAAATTTCAAAATATAAAATAACTAGTGCCTACAAGCAAAAGAAGGATCTAATCATACCTTAGATTTAGATTTAGATAGAGGATTACCTTAATAAGCAAATTCGAGAAGAAACTAGTAAACACTTCACCAATTTTAGAATTTTCCTACTCGTGGCACAACAAAAGTATTGCAATGATCGCCCCACCAAATCGCTTCCAAATATTCTAAAAACATTACTAGAGATAGCCAGCACCTTGGAGAATCTCCAGTCAAACATTCAAATCAATTGACCATTTGGATCGTCCTGGAGAAAATCGCAAAGTCGAACCTCGTGTAGAGAGCTCTCCAGAAACAAAGCAAGGCATACGTCTTATCTTTATTGAAATAGTCCACACACCAATGAGACTTTCTAGATCTCTAGTCTTTTAGTTAGAATAAGACTAGAAATCTGGTAATGATGGAGGTTGAATTTGGGGTAGAAGGATGAAGAAAGAAGCTTTGCCTTCAACACATGAAATGCTAGCTTGCAAATATTTTAGAGGGAAATGAAGAATCTAATTCTTCATGCTATTTGTCATATACATGACCTCATCTCTCTATATCTATATATAGAGCCTGAAATGAGCGATGCCAAGTTGGAATCACATAATGCATGAGGAGGGATGGCCAAATGGGGGGTTGCTTAGGTTGCAAAATTTGAATCCAAATCTCATTTAAATTTTATTTGCATCTTAATTACATTTGGAATCTCATTACAAATTAATTAAGATGCTATCTCAAATTTCATTTGAGTTTTCCCTCCAAAATTCATTTATCTTTAATTAATCAGATTAAACTCTTTAATTTAATTAATTTTTCTTTGACTTAACTTTTTAAGTCAAACTAGCTTAATTATTAGTCTAATCTAACTCTTACATTAATTGATTAATTTAACACTTAAATCAATCAAGCCAAAATTGTCCCTCAAAGTTGGCCCAAAAAATCAATCTACTAGGAAACACCATTTTCTAACACCTTAGAAAATTCTCTACATTAATTAGGAAGCTAATTGAATTTTATGTGTAACCCAATAGGTTCTACTAATCATTGGATATGGGCTTACAATACCTTGTGACTTTTGAATTTCTTATATTCATTCTAGTTTAAAACTCTTTTTAAACTAGTCAACTCAATTCAATTAATCTCATTAATTGAAAAGTGCCCAATCTCCATGGTCGATATCCAACTTCAAGCCCATAAAGCCTAACTAATTGGCCAAAATAAATATTTTGGATAGTCATGATCGCTCTACGTGTGCCATGCAAATACAGTCTTTTTGTCTTCTATCTCCTAAAAGAGGCTTAGGGTAAGATATTTGTCGACTCCCTGTTAGCCTCGATACTATATTTCTATTCTCAATGTTCGATCCTTGTTGTGTAACCTCACCTTTGGAAAACTCATTTTCCAAATTGTCATACCACCTTGCGCAAGGATTTCTTGGAATCGATCATCATATAACATATAAAAGATGTACTCGCCCTTCATAACAGCAAGGAGTTAGATTCTATCTTGGATCTCACAAACCTCTATGCCATGTAACTCATACCCAATCTCAACCCGAAAGACCCACTAGGTGGTCAAGGATGAGTTAAAGCATGAGGATCGGACACTAGGTTACCATGGATCCTTAGTTTAGAGGACTAATAATATGTACTAGTGTACGTAGGAGAACTAGCCATTACCAACTTGCCACTTCGGCTATCTAGTAAATTCTTTGGTAGGTCTTCAATGCCTTGTTCTCTAATAAGCATTCACTAACATGCACCCGTATCTCATATAATTGCTCATGGAATAGAGCAATCTCTAACCTTTGAATTTATGCAATGTTAGTGCAAGTCTATCTAGATCTTAGATGCCCTATCTCATAAGATCCTATGACTTAGAAGTTTTATGATCACGATTGTGTGAGACTTATTCCATAGTCACCAAACCAAGTCTCGCAGTCATATGTGATCTAAGGACTTCATCCAAATACTAGTGAAGTGAAACAAAGCATAAGATAAAGATGGCTATATAAAGAATATCATTCAATCAAAATTGTACCATAAGTGAAATAGTTTACAAGGCTAATCTCATTGGCTTCTAGAGCACTATTCCAAAAATCTCCCACTTTCTCTAAAGCCAATGCCTTGTGGCCTTGAGACCCATCTTCATAAGAAGTCCTCTAAAGACCTTTATCTTTTATGGGTGATTACAAAGGTTCTGCTATATTTTCTTTTGAGACAACTTTTATCCACTCAATTGTCACCTCTATCAATTGATATTATATATCAAATGATAACACATTTAATGTGTTTGGATCACTAATGAGATATTAGCTCAAGTCCAAAATTTTTTTTCCAAAAATAATCACAGGCGTATGCACTTTAGGCACTATATCAAACCCTTGGATGAAGTTTTTATCCAAACACTTTCCTTTGTAGTTTCCAAAACCACAAAGTATTTCACCTTAGTGGTTATCTAGGCCATGGTGTCTAGTTGGAACTCTTCCAATACAAAATGCCGCCATTAAGGCAAAGTACATATCCAAAAATAAATATTAGGTTATCTACATTAGATTGGATACTAATATCCAAAAATTTTGTGAGTTTCAATTCTCCATTGTCATATATTAAAAAAAGGTCCTTAGTTTTTCTTAAGTACTTAAGGATCATTTTTATAGTCATCTAGTGACTTTTATCGGGGTTGGATTGGAACCTACTCGTAATACTTAGCAAGTGTGCTATAATTGGTCTTATACATTGAAAAACATGCTCCATGTAGTGGATAAATAAGGTATGTGGGACATTTTGTGTCTCTCGTTGACAGTCCAAGGGGCCATAGACTTGGAGAGATAAAGATCACGCCCCAAAAAGGAGGAATCCCCTCTTGGATTCTTCTATACTAAATCTCTTTAGTATCTTGCTTAATGTACGAGATTTGGAAAAGCCCTAGCACCCTCCTCAACCTATCCTTATTGATATGTATTCCTAACATGTAGGATGCTTCTCCCAAGTTCTTTATAGAGAATTGTATAGATAACCATGCTTTAGTGCACTTTAACATTCATATCTAATTCCCAATGAGAAGGATGTCATCGACATAAAGCATAATAAATTATATACTACTCCCACTAGCCCACTAATACACATAACGTTCATACACCTTTTTGACAAAGCCAAACGATTTGACTATCTTATCAAAAATATATGTTCCAAGTTCAGGACTCCAATTAGAGTCCATAAATGGATCTTTGGAATTTGCAAACATTTTGCTCACTCCGTTTGGATGTAAAACCTTGTGGTTGTGCTATATAAACATCTTCTTTAATCTCACCATTAAGGAAAGTGATTTTCACATCTATTTGCCATATCTCATAGTCATAAAATAGCTATAGTAAGTAAAATCTGAATGGATTTAGGAATAGCGATTGATGAAAATGTTTCCTCAAAATAGATACTGGATCTTTGAGTGTAACCCTTTCCACTAGTCATGCCTTAAAAGTCACCACTTTTTCATCTACCCCAAGCTTACGCTTATAGATCCACTTGCAACTAATAGGAACTATTCCCTTTGGTGGATCTATCAAAATCCATACCTTGTTTGAGTAGACAGAGTCCATTTGGATCTCATGGCTTCAAGCCAATATCCCTAGTTGATGTCCAACATAGCTTCCTCATAGGTCTTTAGATCTTTATCCAATTGACCCATCTCATGAAGAAATTCAAACTCTTCGGGTTATCTAGTCCAACCTATTCAGAGGTTATGTGTAAGGCTCTTTGATATTTATTTGTTTCTACCACTTGTGGGATTTATTGATCGTCTTGAACTTCACCAAGTTTAATTACAATGCCTTTTCTATCTTATAGAAATTTCTTCTCCAAAAAGGTGCCATTCCTTAAAATAAATACATTTTGTTCTAAGGGATCATAAAAGTAATAACATATAGATTCTCTTGGGCATCTCACAAACGTTCACAAGATAGATCTACTATCTAACTTATCTCCCACTATCCGTCTCATGTAGGCGGGAGATGTCCAAACCCTTAGATAATGGTATGAGGATGCTTTGCCATGCCATATCTCATATGATACTTTTGCATTGACTTTGAAGATACTGCTCTTAGTAACTTCGCTACCGTCATTAAGGCATATCCTCAAAAGGATATAGGCATATCAAAGAAGTTCATTAAGGAACGTACCATGTCCAACAAGGTATGATGTCTTCTTTTGGCTACTCCATTGTGTTAGGGTGTGTGAGGTGGAGTCCATTAAGAGAGAATCCCATTCTCCTTTAGACAATCTAAGATTTTGGTACTTAAGTATTTTTCCTCTCGATCCAATTAAAGGGCTTTAATACTAAGTCTCTTTTACCTTTCTAGTTTATTTCAATACTCTTTGAACTTTTCAAAGGCCTCGAACTTGTTCTTCATAAGATTCATTTGTTTGAACCGACTATTACCATCGGTGAAAGCAATGAAGTAAGAATAACCTTCTCTTTCACTAACTCTTAGTGGTCCACAAACTTTCGTATAGATCGAATCTAAAGGATTTATGTAGAGCTCTATTTATCCTACAAAAGAAGTTTTGGTCATTTATCCCTTCAAACACGATTTACAAGTAGGAAGATTCTCAATGCCATTAATATTTAGTGCTTTGAAAGCTTCCAACTTGTTCATCCTAGTTTTTGTAGATATGACTAAGTCTTGTATGCCATATCATGGCTTTATCTTGGATATCCAATTTCTTACTTAGTTGAGAGTGCAATAGTGATGGTTGAGAATCCAATATGTACAATTCTTTGTTAATTGTACCATGAGCAACTAAAGAACTCATTCTTTAATGCCTTTAATCTCCCATTTGATGTAGAAGGATCAAATCCTTCACTATTCAAAAATGAGAATTGAAATAATGCTCTCAACAATATATGGTACAATATGACAAAGGTTTACTACAAGTATGGAGTTCTCTAAGTCTAACGTATTGTACACTTTCGGCTTTAGACATAACTCTTACTCCTTAGCCAAGGTTGTGGGTCATATCCACACCACTTAGTTCTATTCTTCTTTCTATTTTTTTGTAACAACTTACAAAGTAAAGAACCACATGCGATATTATATATCCATGAGGAAGAATTCATTCTAAATGCACCTCAATAAAGTATATTTCCTTCTTAAGGGTTGCAAGGTATTCCTTGCAATAGTGCTTCCAACGGCTTATTTTGCCCAAGTAGAAACAAATAATATCAACTATTTCCTCTATGATCTTCTTGATTCCTTCAATTGCCTTTGATAGTTATTTTCCCTTTAAGGACGAACACTTCTTTCTTTTTACCTTCCTTTCTAGCACCCCTAGGGCTCATGGACTTGGAGGAGGAAACAAGTGTAAAAGATTTACCCTTATTGTGGTAGTCTCCTTTTGGATCAACACTTGAATTTAATATTAAAACATGTTCATGGTCTTTCAAGTATGTTTTTCTTCCATTATTTTGTCAAATCCTTCACCCCCAAGAAGAATTCAAAAAATCATATTTCCTAGTGAAAATCAAGACCCCAGTGACTTGCCAATGGACCTCCATGACTAAGTGCCATCCATGAGCAACCGAAGGATAAGAAACTTTTGCTAGTTGCATCTCATGCAACTCTTGATATTTTTTGCCTCACTTTTCATATAAACCCACGTGACCGTGTGCCATCTATACTACTAAGCATTAAGTTAAACCCACCAATCAAACTTTATCTCAAGATGGCCTCACAACATCCCCCATGATCGAGTGTCAATGCATAAGGGTTCCTAAGTCAAAGGTGCATCCATACTAAGTGTATGGTCACAGATTTCCTCCTAAGTGTGACCCCCATGACCGAGTGCTATCACACACAATTGGTGGCATCACCATGGCATATACTATTGTTAGAAGGCTTGGATTAATTAAAGCGCTTTTAATTTGTATCTATTTTAACTTAATATTTGAAAATATTTAGGCATTCTAAGTGGAGGATTTTTGCTCGCAAAGATCTCATCATTTTATCTTCTTATTTAGGTTTTCTATATTCTAATCATGCATCTCATATATCAATAGGATATAAAAAGTTTAAATAAGTAAAAAGCCTAGCATGCTCCTAGGGTGGAATGACCATAAGCCTAACCAAGTGATACATTTAGAGCCATGGGTGTATCACTTTGGTTGATCTTAAATAGGTTGAATTAAATTAAACTATTACATGAGTATATCCTATACATTCATTGGTCTCCAAATGGCCTCCATGCTTCCATTGAACTTCTTGCTCCATGCAATATTTACATGAAATAAAAATCCTTACACCTTGTGGTTCTACTCTCATAAATTTTACAAGATAGAACAGGAGGCATGCATGCCCTATTTAATACAATCCATTTCAACAACTTTGAAACAAATAAAATCAATTTAAAAGGCTCATGATCATCCCTATTCATTCACCATTCATTCAATAATTAAATGAACAATAAATAAATCTAGAAGTAACAATTAATTCCAATAATAAATGCTTATCTCATAAACAAATAATTGAACCAAGCATAACACTTGTGCCATAAGTTAGAGATCAACTTTGACAAGTTTTAAGAAGGAACAAAAATGTCAAACATCATTTTGAGGACTTGCACAACATTTTTGCATCCATAACATATGATTTAACATCATTTTTAGCCACTTAAGAAGCCAAACAAATGGCTCAAAACCTACCCAACCCTCAACTAGTGGTTGCTGGCCAAGCTGAGTGCACCACTAGGCTGCCACTACCTTAGCAGCTTGCTCAAAGTTGGGCGGTAACCCCTATTTTGAGGTCAAAGACGAGTCATGCTGATTTTTTTAGCTCAATTTTTGTGCACCAAAAATTATAGAACACATTCTAAATATTAAATCACATATTATGGACCAATTTTCAGATCTAAAACTCATTTCAAAACAAAAAATTAAAGTGCTCAATCATGCTTCAAAAATCAAGTCTAAGTGAGAATCAAATTCTCCAAAAATCTCTAACCTAACTCCAATCCACTTAGATCCAAAAATGACCAAAACTCATTTAGCCATATAATAGCATGCTATATCAACATATAACATTAATTAATGCCAAATCAATATTAAACATTAATCACTATGAATTAAAGCATACTAACTACATGAATTAAAAATTAAATCATATAACAGCATGCTTTTAATTCATCAATAAAGAAGCCACATACAAATCAACCAAATTCCCCAATCCATAATTTAAATAGAGAGTATGGTGATCCAGATTAATCCATCACATAAATTAATCAACCAAATAAAATTCAAATCTAAGTATGATTATGACTCCGATACCACTTGAAAGCAAGATAGGCACTAGGATCTAAAATTAAAATTTCAAAACATAAAATAACTAGTGTCTACAAGCAAAAAAATGATCTAATAATGCCTTGTATTCATATTTAGGTAGAGGATTACCTTGACAGGCAAATTTGAGAAGAAACTAGTGAACACTTCTCCGGTTCCAAAATCTATCTGCTTGCGGCACAACGAAAGGATTGCGATGAACGCCCTACCAGATCAATTCCAAAAATTCTAAAACAATTAATGGATATAGACAACACCTTGAAGAATATCCAATCAAAAACTCAGATCAATTGAAAATTTGGATTGTCTTAGAGAAAATTGCAAAGTCAGACCTCAAGTAGAGAGCTCTCCAAAAATAGAGTAAGGCATATGTCTTACCTCTGTTGAAATAGTCCACACACCAATGAGACTTCCTAGATCTCTAGTTTTCTAGTTGGAATAAGACTAGAAATATAGTGATGATAGAGTTTGAATTTGGGGTAGGAAGATGAAGAAAGAAGCTTAGCCTTCAACATATGAAATGCTAGCTTGCAAATGTTTTAGAGGGAAATGAATAATCTAATTCTTCACACCATTTGTTATATGCACGACCTCCTCTCTCTATATCTATATATAGAGGCTGAAAATGTGTGATGCCAAGTTGGCATCACACAATGCATGAGGAGGGGTGGCCAAGTAGGGTTGCTTAGGTGGTAAAATTTGAATCCAAATCTCATTTGAATTTTATTTGCATCTTAATTACATTTGGAATCTCATTTCAAATTAATTAAGATGCCATCTCAAATATCATTTGAGTCTTCCCTCCAAAATTCATTCTTCCTTAATTAATCAAATTAAACTCTTTGATTTAATTAATTTTTCTGGACTTAACTCTTTAAGTCAAACTAACTTAACTCCTTAAGCTAAATTCATTAACTTAACTCTTTAAGTTAGCTTTACCAATTAATGGTCATGTTGGCACTAAATAATTAACTTCTTAATTATTGGCCTAATTTAACTCTTAAATTAGTTGATTAATTTAACACTTAAATCAATCAAGCCAAAATTAACCCTCATAGTTGGCCTAAAAAATTGGTCCACTAGGAGACACCATTTTCTAACACCTTAGAAAATTCTCTCCATTAATTAGGAAGCTAATTGGATTTTGTGTGTGACCCAATAGGTTCTACCATTCATTGGACATGGGCTCACAATACCTTATGACATTTGAATTTCTTATATTCATTCTAGTTTAAAACTCCTTTTAAACTAGTTGACTCAATTTAATTAATCTCATTAATTGAAAAGTACCCAATTTCCATAGTCGATATATAACCTCAATGGCATAGAGCCCAACTAATTGGTCAAAATGAATATTCTGGAGAACCATCATTACTCTACGCGTGTCATGTAAATACGATCATTCCATCTACTATCTCCTGAAAGAGGCCTAGGGTAAGATATTTGTTGGCTCCCTATTAGCTTTGATACTATGCCTCTATTCTCAATGTTCGATCCTTGTTGTGTGACCTCATCTTTTAAAAACTCCTTTTTCAAATTATCACACCACCTTGTGTAAGGATTTCTTAGAATTGATCATCATAGAACACATAGAAGATGTATTTTTCCTTCACAACAGTGAGGAGTTGGATTCTATCTTGGATCTCACAAACCTCCATGTCAACTAGCTCATACCCAATCTCAACCTAAAAGACCTGCTAGGTGGTCAAGGATAAGTCAAAGCATGAGAACCGAACATAAGGTTATCATGGATCTTCAGGTTAGATGACTAATAATATGCACTAGTGTAAGTAAGAGAACTAGCCATTTCTAACTTGCCACTTCGGCTATCTAATGGATTCTTTGGTAGGTCTTTAGTGCCTTGTTCTCTAACAAGCACCCGTATCTTATATAGTTGCTCATGGAACAGAGCAATCTCTAACCTTTGAATTTATGTATTATTAGTGCAAGTTTATTCAGATCTTAGATGCCCTGTCTCATAAGATCCTATGACTTGAAAGTTTTAAGATCATGACCATGTGAGACTTATTCCATGGTCACCAAATTAAAGTCTCGTAGTCATGGGTGATCTAAAGGTTTTATCTAAATGCTAGTACAGTGAAACAAAGGGTAATATAATGATATCATATAAAAAATATCATTCAATCAAGATTATATCATGAGTGAAATAGTTACAAGGCCAATATCATTAGCTTGTAGGGTACTATTCCAACACTAATCAATAATAGAAAAATAATTCACTACAATACTATCGTTTAGCTCGCAATAGGGAGAGAAAGTAGATCAAACCACCACAGCGGTTTGCATATTCAAAATTGGTAGCTTATGCATTGAGTTCAGTCGAGGAGTTTGTAGGAGATGATCTAGTCTTATACACAAAGTCAATTTCTAGACCAGATTTTGATAAATGGGTTGCAGCAATGAGTGAAGAGATGGAGTCTCTATAAAAGAATAGCACATGGGAGCTGGTTGATATATCCAATAGACAAAAGATTGTAGGTTGCAAATGGATTTACAAGAAGAAGGATAGGATTCTTGAGGTTAAGGATGCTAGATACAAGACGCATTTGGTTACTAAAGGTTTTACTTAGAAAGCAGGAGTTGACTTCCATGGGGTGTTCTCCTTAGTTGTAAAACATACTTTCATTTGTCTTTTATTTGCCATAGTTGCTCTATTTGATATGGAACTTGAGCAAAATGGATGTGAAAATAATGTTTCTGCATAGTGAGTTGGAAGAATAAATCTACATAAGTCAACTAGAAGGATTCATTGTTTTTAGGAAACAAAATCGAGCATGCCTTCTGAACAACTCTTTATAAGTCTTGAAGCAGTCTCCCAAGTAGTAGCATAAAAGGTTTGATACATTTATTACCAATATAGGATACAATAGAAGCAATTTTGATTGTTGTGTATATTATAAAAAAAATAATGATAGCCTTCTAGTATATTTGCTATTGTATATTGATGATATATTGATAGCCTTTAGAAACATATATGAGATTAATATTTTAAAAACTTAGTTAAGTGAAGAATTTGAGATAAAGGATTTGGGCAATGTAAAGAAGATATTGGGCATGGAGATCATCTAAGACAGACACGCTGGATTGTTGTACTTATCTCAACAACATTATATTGAGAAAGTACTGGAGCGTTTTAGGATGGATAAGTCCAAGCCAGTGAGTACACCTCTTGCAACTTATTTTAGGCTCTCATCAGATGATTCACCAAGTATTGAGGAGAAGGTGGAGCACATGACTAATGTGCTATATGCTAGTACAGTGGGTAGCTTGATGTACGCCATGGTGTGCACTAGGCCAGACATTTTACATACAGTTAATGTAGTGATCATGTACATGCACAAGCTAGGAAAGACTCATTGGCAGGCTAATAAATGGATCATGAGGTATCTAAGAGGCTCTACAGATAGATGTTTAAGATATAATCAATTGAATTCTTTAGCTAGAATTATTGGCTATGAAGATATGGATTACGTAGGAGATTTGGACAGTAGAAGGTTTATAATGGGGTATATGTTTTATGTTTCAGGATGTACGGTTAGTTGGAAGGCAATGTTGCAATCATCAATTACATTATCCACAATAGAAGCAGAGTACATGGCTTTGGTTAAAGGCATGAAGTCATTTGGCTAAAGGGGTTGATTGAGGATTTAGGTATGGACTTCTAAGTTACTTTAATATTTTGTGATAGTCAGAGTGCTATACACTTATCAAATAATCAAGCCTTTCATGAGAGAACTAAGCACATTGACGTGAGGTATCACTTTGTCTAGGATATGGTGTCTTAAGGTGTCATTTTGGTTGACAAGGTTGGGACCAAGGATAATCTGGTAGATATGTTGACTAAAACTGTTCTAGAAATCAAATCGAGCATTGCTTGGATTTGGTTAATGTTTGTGGACTCAGATGATAGGCCCGTTATGGGCAGGGATAAAGAAGAAGGATGGTAAATTTCAAGTCAATGTGGAGAATTGTTGATTTTATCTAGAAATATAGACTACAAATGGTGAGAAATAGAAGAAATAAAGCAAAACAGAAAAAGGATGTGATGCAGCGCTTGGTGCCACAACGCTAGAAAGCCAACATGGTAGCATCAGAAAGGTAAAACCCCAATGCCACAGTGCTAGAAATCTAACGTCGTCGTGCCAGGAAAGCAGAATGTTGGCGCCACGCACAACCCATGGGCTATTTTACAATTTTTTGGGTATTTAAACTCTGTTTTCTTCTAACTTGAGTGAGAACGAACCAAGGAGAAACCCTAAAGATAGATTCTATACTGCTTTCGAAATCTTTTATCTCGGAACGGAGTTTAGAAAGAGGATGTTGGGCGTTCACGTGAGATTTATGGGATTCAAGTTTGTACTTGCACTTTGATTTGATATCAATAAATTCTTTTTCTTTGTCGGGTGGATTAGGCACATTACCAAACCACGTTAAACTTGTTGTCAATTACATTAAATTTCTTTACTATTATTTAATAGTTGTGATTCTAGATTGTTCGAAGTTACAACATATAAAAATCTTAAAATTAAATATTTTTTGATATGTTGATTATATCTTATAATTCTATGTTCTTTTATACAATCTTTAATTTTTATTTTTCGTAAAAATGTATGACAAAGATTATGATGTATTTATAATTTGAAAAATAATTTTTTTTTGAGTAAAAACAAAAATGATGCAGTACCTAGTTAATTTTTCTTTATCGAAACTTAAAAATTATGGGAGAAATCCTGGTAGGGAAGATTTCATTTACTGAAGTTTGAAGATTATGGGAGAATTCTTGTAGAAAAGAATATACCATCATGAAGATATATAGAAAGGTTTTTATAATGGTTTATAATTCTTTTATTAAATATTATAGGGTAATTTCATCAAATACTTGGGAATGACTAAACCTATAGGGGAGAGACGGAATAGCTAAACCCATACTTTTAGAAATGAAGATTCTTATATATCCTTTGTATTTATGAAATTACATATATATATATATATGTATATATATATCCCCATTACATCTATTCACTCATTGGGAAAAGGTTAAACAACACAAAAGTAACAAACAAATCAACCTAGCTAGTCTATTGGTTATTTCCTTGACGCAAATTTGAAACTTCAAGAAGTTTATAAAGTATTAATACCTTGCTTCATTAATTATTCAAACACTTTGTGCTTTTGAATATACAAACTACACAAAGCCATGGCTTGGTTAGCCAATCATTGTACAAGTCAAAAAGTGTAATTTTGTCATGGCACACCATCTTTTTCTAATTGTTATCATATATCTACAAAGAGGGGAAAAAATTCAACATAAAATTTGGGGTACAAGACAATATAATTGACCTACTTTCTCTCATTCTTTGGCCTTTATAATTTTAGTTAGAGTAAGAATATTATCAACTTCTTTGAAATAAGTGGACGGTATATATTCCATTTGGGTTTTATAGATCATTTGATCCACATTTGTGGATCATTTCTATTCACTCGTACTTTACTTTCTTAGCTTTCTTAAACTCATAATCATGATGTAATGTGTATATATATTAAGGGCTCGTTTGCTTCAAATGATGTATTTAGAAGTGATATAGAAGCAAATAGATATATTTTAACCCCATTAGAATAGAATATTTTAATTTTATGTTTAGTTGGTAAGATTAATATATAAATAATTTAAAATATAATATAATAAATTTACTGTTATATGTTTTATACTTTTTAATACGTTTTTCACAATTTTCTCATTTTTTCCCCATTCTTAGGAACAAGGTTTAATTGGAAATAATATTAAAAAATAGGCCCTATTTGATCTTTATAATTTTAATAATACCAAATTAAACATTTTCCCCCTTGATCCATTTTTCGAAAGCAACAATAAATAATGTTAGGCCTAGGATTTATCAAATGCTTTTATTAATTGAAACAAATATTAAAAAAGATTTAATTAGGTATGTATCACACCTAATCAAGCTAAACAAACAAGCCCTAAGCATTGATGAATTAAAAATGATCACCGATTATATATGATAGGTGATAGCCCAGCAGACCCTATCGACAAGTTATCAACCTTAGAGACGGCTCCTAGGCCTACTTAACATGTATAGCCCAATGGCGCTTTTGGACCTAATTGGGTTGGATCACTCGACTATAATTGCTTGGTCGAGTTGATTGTTCTTAACTGCACTTAGCAGGAGGCTTCAAGCCACTTTTCCCAGTCAACCATCCCTCTAGTCGACCACCTTATCTATTCGATTGTTATTGATCAGAGTGCTCACTCCGGCACTAACTTATATCCTTGCTGTATTTAATGCTCTGACAGGCAGCATGTTGCCGCATTAATAGTGCATGCTACCCCAGCATATTCACTACCACCAACCCTGCCACCAACTTTGGCAGAGAGGCACATCACTAGAGTACTGCTCACCTTAGAAACCAAGAGATGATGCCACTTGGAACAATGTTTGAATTTGAAATGACTAACAACCCCTAGGCAAGGACAAGAGCCATTTACACTTAATAGGAGCATTTTAGATATATCATTTCCTAGGAGAAGGTTATAAATACCTCATTGCCAGCAACGCTCCAGGTAATACCGTATATACTATACGCTCTTACTCTTTTGTTTGATTACCTTATTTTGATCAAAACTAACTTGAGTATCGGAGTGCCTTTGCTGCAGGCACCTCAGCTGGTTTAATGTTTGCTATTTGTTGCAGATCTCAGACCTCAAAGAATATTATTGTTGGATCATTTGACCTCTCTGGTTAGATCAGCCCAAACATAACCTTATTCACTATAAACGACTTTCAATCTAGTTTTCTCGATGCTCCCCAAGAAGTTCTCCTCGGGTGGGCCGATCAATAGCCTATCAATGACCAAAAATGTTATTGTCATACGTTTTGTGTCCTTTGTCAAGCTAGCAAATTTGGACAGGGCATCCACATGCTTGTTCTCAGATCGAGGTACTTGACTGAGGGTGAACTTTTTGAGTTATTGTTGTAATTTTCTAACCTTTGCCAGGTACCAACTCATTGTTGAATACTTAGCTCTAAAATTTTCTTCACCTATTCTACTACCAACTGGGAGTCTTTAATTGTAGCTAGGTGTTCGATGCCTCAATCGAGTGCCATCATCATCCCCATAAGGAGGGCCTCATATTCTACTTTATTATTAGTAACTGCATAGTTATGTTTGATTGCGAACTCATACTCTTCCATAGTTGGGGAATTGAGAGCCACTTCCACTTCTTCTCCAGATGTGGTCAATGACCCATCGATGTGCAAAGTCTAAACAAGAGGGGCTTCGTAATTTCTCTCAGGCAGGTTGAGTTGTTTGGCGATGAAGTTCACCAAGACTTATGTCTTAATGGTTGTTATTGGCTGGAAGGTAATGTCAAATTTGCCTAATTTGATGGCCCATTTGGTTAACTTGCCATATGTGTCTAGCTTCAACAACACTTGCTTCAATGGCTGGTTGGTCAGCATTATTATAGCATAAAACTGAAAATATAGACGTAGTTTTTGAGTTATAGTGACCAATGCCAAGGTAAACTTTTCAATCTCTAGGTAGTTATATTTCGGCCTTTGGAGTGACTTACTATAATAATAGACTGATCGATGGCTTTTATCTTTGGTCGAGACCAAGACCGAGCTAATGGATGCCTCTAAATTTGCAAAATATATTTGAAGAACTTCACCAAGTTTAGGTTTTGCAAGCATAAAGGATGAGGATAAATATCGCTTTAACTCGAAAAGTGCTTGATCATACTGTTCATTCAACTAGAAACCCAATTTCTTGGCATTCCTAAAATTTTGAAGAAAGGTAAACTTTTGTTTCCCAATCTTGCAATGAATTTGCCCAAGGTAATAATCCTTCTATCTAACTGCTGCACATCTCTGACTATTCGAGAGGGGGAAATATCCAAGACGGCATGAATCATCTATGGATTGGCCTCAATGCCCCATTAACGAACCATATGTTATAGAAATTTTACTCTTCAAACTATGAACATACACTTGTTTAGATTTAGCTTTAGACCAAATACTCTCAAAATTGCTAAAGTGTGATTGAGGTCGAACAAGTGGTCCTGAGCCTTTTCTATCTGTACAATCATGTCGCTAGCATACACCTCCATCGACTTGCCTATTTTATTTATAACATGAAGTTAACTAGCCTTTGGTAAGTTGCTCCAACATTTTTAAGTCCAAAAGGTATGACCAAAAAATAATAAACCCTATTAGGAATAACAAAAAACGTTTTATCCCTATCCTCAGGAGCCATGAATATTTGATGATAGTTTTGAAATGCATCCATCATACTCATTAACTCACAACCAGTAGTGGAGTCCACTAGTAAATTTATTCAAGGTAGGGGGTAAGGATCTTTAGGGCAAGCTTTACTTAGATCTGTAAAATCATTACACATTTGCTACTATCCTTCATTCTTTGGGACAAGTACAACATTACAAAGTTAAGATGAATATTGAATTTCTACAATGTAACCTACATCTAAGAGCTTTCGAACTTTCTTTTCAATGATTTGGGTTCTCTTGACACTAAATGTCCTCATCGTTTACTTGATCGGCTTGTATGAGGGGTCAACATTGAGTAGTGCACGATCATGCTGGGGTGAATTCCCTAGAGGTTAGATACTTTTTAGGCAAAGATGTCAATATTTTTTCTTAGAAAATTGACCATAAGGCATTTTAGGTAGGGGCCTATATCTGTTAGTATCGGGGCTTCCTTGTTTCAGCTCAATAGTTTTGAACTCCCCAATGGGCTCCACTCGAGTATCATCCAATTTTCTCTTCTTGTTGGCGTGGGTCTCCTTGAGTTTTGCTAGAGAGGCATCCCCAAAGGTCTTCAATTGTGGTCAAGTCTTCTGCTCGCTTAACTCGACCAAAATATTGTAACATCTCCAAGCTTTCTTGTTGTTACACAACAGTTCCCCTGTGCTTATTGAGGTTAGGGATTTGATCTTTATGTGGTAGGTTGACACAATGGCACAAAAACCATTTAGGGCTAGTCGACCAATTATAATATTATAAAAAACAAATGAGATGTCAACCATCAGATAGTTCACCATTAGAGTCTTTCGGGGTGCCTCCCCAAATGATGTCGATAGATTGATAAACCCTTCCAGAATAATTTCTAATCCCCCAAACCTGACCAAAGAGGTACACATAAGTTTAAACTTCAGTTGCCCTAAGTTTATTCTTTTCAGGGTAGAGAGAAAGATGATGTTGGTTGAATTGTCGTTATCGACCAAGACTTTCCTCACTTCAAAGTTGGCAATCTCAACAAAGACTATCATGGGACAATCAGTTTTATGGTCAATATTCTTTCCCTTGAGGTGGGCTAAATCGCTGTCGGTGAAAGAAATAGGCTTTGCACTCGTCGATAGATGGAACGTTGTTTCAAAAAGTATAACTTTAGTCGACTCCAGCCTCCTATGAGTTTGTCTCCTCACTGATTTTGAGTCCCCCCCAATAGGATCTCCTACGATCATATCAATTACTCCTTGAATGGGCGAGTAATCTTCTTAGGCAGGTTCCTTTCCTTTATCTTTCCTTCTTGGACTAATTAACTTATCTCTACAGGGAGTCTGATAGATTTTGCCCCCTTCGGCTTGTGCATCAACAGCCACATATTTTTTGAGATGAGCCTTTCATTTTCATCTTAGAGATTAAATCATTCATCTGTGTCATGCCCTTTTTGTTTATAAAAGTGGTAGTACTTCTTTAACTTTTTCATTTCTTTAGTATCCATTACTTTCCTTAATTTCTTAAGGAGATTGTCATGTTGGATGGCATACAGTACCTCTCTCCTCAAGATATTTAGTGGGCAATCCTCAATTGAATGGCTAGACAGAGGTGATAAATAGCATGATCTTCAACCATTTGAAAGCTAAGATACAGGATACTGGCTCGGGTTGGGTGGATGACCTCCCAGGAGTGTTATAGGCACATAAAATAACTCCTTGAATAGCTATGGGTTACAACCTTTACAGTCTTGTCTATGGGTCCAAGGCAGTTATCCCGTCAAAACTCATTCACCACATAGCTTGAGTTATTTACTTCCATCCGCTCAGAAATACATCAAAAAGAAAGCTCGAGTTGGAGACTATCGATGAGCGAAGGTAAAAAGCCTACCACACTATGCAACATTATTGGTCAAAGATGGTAGAAATCTATAACAGTAGGGTCAAGTAGCACCAGTTTAAGGTTGGAGACCTCGTTCTCAAGAAGGTGAAAGTGTCCAAGAATATTGGCAAACTCAATCCAAAATGGAAGGGACTCTACACCATTGTGAAGGTATCAAAACATAACACCTATAGGTTTGCTAATATGGATGGGGATGAGCTCCCTCGCTCGTGAAATGCTATCAAACTGAAGAAATTTTAGACATGAAATCACATTGTAATCGTCCTCATATTTTTTGATATGAATAAAGTTCCTCCAATACTGCTACTAATAGTTTGTATTATCATAGCCATATCTACCTTGTGCCTCTCCAAGTTCCAAGTTGACCTCATAATCGATGAATAAACAACTCTATATTGCCACCTAAGTCTTAAGTCAACATTATAGTCGGTGAATTGGTAACTTCACGCTGCTACTCATGATTCAAGTCGACCCTATAGCTTCACGCTGCCACTTAAGATTCATGTCAACCTAGTAGTTGACAAAGAAGTAGCTTCACGCTGCCCAATCAAACTTCAAGTCGACCTCGTTGTTGATGCAAAAGTAGCTTTATACTGCCAAACTAAAGTTCTAAATTGATCACACAGTCGACTTAAAATAGCTATATGCTAAAAATTTAAGGCTTTTTAGCCCAAACTAAATAATTGACCATAAAATAGGTTAATCAACAAGTTGACCATAAAATAATAAAAATTGACTATAAAGTTCAGCATACTTTGGCAAGACCATGTGTATCTATTAATACTAATAAAAAATTGATGACAAAGTTGTTGAATGTTGCATTAAATTATATGGATAACTAACATGGTTGTCAACTATCCACCCATACAATTACGACAGTAAACTTGCATTCGACAAGGAATATGTGAAATTCATTTCATTCAACAACAAAAAGGCCAAATAAGATCTTTCATTCATTGAATGGTAATTACAAGGACATTTCTATTACAAAAAAAATAAAAATAAAAAGAAAAAAAAGAGCAGAAGCAACAATAATGGCAAAGAGTTTAGGCATTATGTCTGGTTTGACCCCACCAGACCATCTTTCTCCTAGTTCGGTTCAAGCTTCGACATCATAAATATAAGTAGTTGAATAGCTTAACCTCATGAAGGCCTCGGTGCTCATGAAGTTAGTTGAGCACAGTATGTACTACGCGATATTGACCTGCTCCTTTCTCAACTGGACAGCAAGGTCCTCGATCAAGATAAATTTGCTCGCCAACTCTATCAGCCTGGCCTCAACCTTAACCTATTTTTATTGGGCTTCAGTCATAGGCTCAATGGGGGTATTGGTCATGGTGTCGTTCTCCTTGGTCCCATTGACCCTGCCCTCCTCAAATTTGGGATAGGGCTGTAGCTTCTCATCTAAGGTAGGGCATTCTACTTTTATCATCAACTTGGAATGCATAGCCCATACACTTGAGCTGCTTTATTGCTTTATGAAACGCATTGCGAGCGTTGTTGATGGACATGACTATGCTTGCATCTTGAATGGCCAAGCTCAGCATGAATTATTCCACCACCTCCCGCCGCAACTTGGGTAGCTGTTGAAAGAAGGCTGCTCGAGCCTTATCGAGCACTTCTGTACAACCTGCCAATCACCTAGTAGAGTAGCTCTCCTGCACGTCCAAGTGAGACTTCTTCAGCATAGAGTCCATTCGACTCCTCTCCTCACCACCTGCAGTAATTATTGGTCCATCGCATTGAGTTGCTCTCGGAGGTCAGCCATCTTCTTCGTCAGCTGGTCAACCTAGAGTTGGGAGGACTCAAGTCGAATCTTGAGGGTCTCTGCATCTCCTCCTTTTTTTAGCTCCTTGCAATTTGCTAAGGCCAGCTTTGATCGGCGATAAAGGTTATATCCCAACTGGCTTACTTGAAACATAGAGTGTCATTGAACAATACAACTTTGAGAAATAAGAATTTGATGAGAAACATTTAACCTCATACTTACCATATTATAATGGTAGGCCAGAGCCCTGAGTGCTCCAACCTGACTCAGCTACATGAGTCTTTGCTTATCCTTGGAAAAGAGCTCGATCACCACCCACTTGAGGGCATTGGGGCCTATTATCCTTGATTATATTATGGAGGTTGAATTAGTTACCTCCATGGTAGGGTTTGGCCTGAAATGGGGTGTTCTAACTAAGAAAGTTGAAACAACACCCCATCACCACGCTTGCAAAACAAGTCGTAGCCTATCACCACCTTTTATTTCCCCTTATCACCCGCTGTCTTCTTAGGTGCCAACCCCCCTATTTGGTCATCTGTCTCTTGCCCCAACCCATGGGGCCACTTCGAATGTCCTTCTCTGGTTTAGTGGGTTGGGGCTGGGGGGCCTATTCAATTTGGGGTGTTGTGGTGGCGGTGGTTGAGCAAGTTGTTAAGATAGGTTTCACCATGGAGGCCTCTCATCAGACAGTCGATTAACGGTGTTCTTCATTCCTCTATATTCTAGCTGTAGGTTCTACTCGACTATGGGCTATTACCTTTCTTGGTTTGCCAATAAAGTACAACAAAGACCATTAAAATTGAGTAGAAAGAAGAAAAGTTATAGTTATCACAATCAACAAAGAGCACTACCTAGCCAATCACCCGTGAGCAAGTCAAGCTCAACCGGTAATAGGCCAGCTAACACCAAACACCTCTCTTTGGTCAAAATTGAAGCCTCCATATGCCCAAATTCAACTAGGTCCTAAATAAAGGTATTGGGCCAACTAGGTGTTTAGTTCCCCAGCATTTCCATATACTCCCTTATCACCCCCTTGGAATGTTAAACTCTTTGGGCGCTCAAACATAAAGAAAGTATTTCTTCCACTCCTAGTTGTACAAAGAGGAAAAGGCTACCAAGAACTTTCAACTCAGGCATACCGTCAGATAATAGAACCAGACTCTTCTGTACTACCTGACTTTTAGGACATTGGCAAATGGAATAGATTTGAAAAGTTAGGAAAGGAGGCTAGCTGATTGAATATGTGCATCAACATTGCAAAACTGCATATTATGGCAAAACAGTTGGGGAGAAGTTGGATTATACAAACCTCGAGACCTACCAAGAGATCGATTATAGCTGGTGCTAAGGGAAACCTAAGACCATACCTAAATCCCTTCTTAATCACTGTTATGCATCCCCTTGGAGGTCGATGCATCCTACCCTGAGGTCAGAGCACTAAAAGTTCATACTCATCAAAAATATGGTACATATCCCTAATTCGACCTAGGTTAGCTAGGGATATTTTAGAGATTATTTCGCTATAGTGGTCTAGTGTGAATAATCGACTGAGCGATATAGGCACTTGACTGGGGCCAACCTTGCCTCCAAAGGCAACCCTCTCAGTACTCGAGCTATCGCTTGACAAACTATCAGAACTACTCTAACATGTACTCTCATATGCACTATCAACCTTAGTTTCCCTTTGAAAAGGAGCACCTTTGGACCAAGTGTTTTCACTATCTGAAGTACTGAACATCTTTGCAAAGCAAAATGAATGAAAAGCCTAAGCTTGCAGAAAAACTTACAATGGGTGCTTGAAAACTCTAAGTGCAAAAGGGATTTAGAATGCTTTAAATGCAAGAACTCAACCAGAGTGGATTTTAGCAAAATTGTAAAATAGGTCTATCTACCCCTCAAATTTATAGGTATTTGGATGCAAGAACCCAAGCAACAGTAACAATTGCATTGCCGCCTCTTAGCGCTTTGTATTCCAGAATATAACTGATGCATTAAATGCACAAAATCGCCAGAAACCCTGGTCGAGAATTCAAAAACCCTAGTTGAGAGCTTGAAACCCTAGTTAAATACGCATAATCACCAAAAACTATCGTAACCACCACTCAATTACTTACTCTATGCTTATTCTCGTCAACAACCTCAGTTAGGACCGCTAGCGGGGGAGGCTTATGATATGAGATAGCTTAGTAAGGCTAGCCCAACAAACTTTCGACCTCAGAGATGGTTTCTAAGCCCACTTAACATATGTAGCCCAACGGCACTTCTGGACCCAGTTGGGCTGGATCACTCGACCATAACCACCTGGTCGAGTAGATTGTTCTCAATTACACTTAGTGAGAGGCTTCAAGCCACTTTGCCCAATCAACCATCCTTTTGGTTGACCAACTTGTTTATTCGATCTTTATCGACCAGAGTGTTCATTCCAACACTGACTTATATTCTTGTCGCATTCAATGCTCTGACGGGCGGTATGCCTCCGCATTAATGGCACATGCCACCTTAGTACAGTCTCTGCCACTAGCCTTGCCACCAACTTTGCCACTAACTTTGGCAGAGAGGCGTACCACCAGAGTACTGTTCACCTTGAAAATCAGGAGATGATGCCACTTGAAACAGTATCGGGATTGAAAATGACTAATAACCTCCAGGCAAGGAAAAGTGCCCTCTACACTTGATAGGGGCATTTTGGACATATCATTTACCAAGAGAAGGCTATAAATACCTCATTGTTAGCCACACTCCAAGTAATGTCATATACACTATATGCCCTTACTCTTCTGTTCGATTACCTCATTTCGACCAGAGCTAACTTAAGCATTGGAGTACCTTCGTCGGAGGCACCTCAACTAGTTTAACATTTACTGTTTGTTGCTGATCTCAGATCTCGAAGAATATTGCTGTTAGATCATTTGACTTCTCTAGTTAGATCAACCCAAAAATAGCCTTATTCACTATAAATAACTTTCAACCTTATCAATATATATGTACTAAGTGACACAAAATTTATTATAACAATTAATAATAATATTTATGAGTTTAATATAGTTATAAAGTTGTGCTTAAATTAACATTATAAACAATTAATTAATAGTGACATATCTAAACAGTAAAATAAAAATTTTACAGAAACTATAAGGATATTTGAATTGTCATCTCTATAGTTCAATAGAGTAACAAGTTAAAATATTAATTTTTTTCATTATCAACTAATATTATAATAAAATAAAAATTATGGTATGTAATTTAAAAATTTGTATCATTACTGATGACAAAATATAAGTAAATGCTACTCAGAATTATACATATAATTGAACAAGAAACTTTGCATCTTAATTTATATATGTTTGTCACTAACATATATATATATATAGAGAGAGAGAGAGAGAGCATTTTCAGAGACGGATAACAATCTGTCTCTGATTTTCACTATTTAGAGCTAGATTTAAAAATGCAATTGAATCCTATAGAAATATAATAAAGTAAGTTACAAATTAGAGACCATTTCAAAGGCGGATTTGAATTCCATCTTAATTTAATAAAATAAAATTATATATGATAATACTGTGATAGGTTTAGAGACAGATTTTAATTAAAAAATTATTATTTTTTATTAAATAAGATTTGAGACTGAAAAAAAAGGGGAACTTATTTAAAAGTACCAAAAGCACTTTCTCATTTTGTGATTAGTCCCCACTTGATTTTCTTTAGAATAAGCTCCCTAGTTTTGTTTGAATTTTAGAGATCACTCCCTGCTCACTTGATTTGACAAAAATGCCCTTAAGTATAATATTTTTCACTCATTTGTTTTCACTTCTTCATCATCCACACAAGCAAATAGTAAACCCTAGCATATGTATTTTCAATATCAAAAATAGAAAGAAAAGAAAAAACGTAATAAGCTCCACGACGAGAATGAGAACAATCGTTAGAGTCAATAACCACCAACCCGATATCTACATTGTCTTCTTCTTCTTCTTCTTTTATTTTCATCATTTTCAGGTTTCTTCTTCTTCTTAGTTTTTTCTCAATTGCTGTTGAGTGTCTTCCAGTAGCAAAGCTAGAGTGTTTAATCAAGTATTGGGGAGTTTTTGCTACAAAAACTAGCTCCATATAATGTCAATTAAGGATAATATAACTTTAATAGACATGTATATTAGTCTCGTAAGAAAATAGAATGAAATCAATGCCGAGCTCTTTAGTTTGCAATACATAGCTCCACATGAAAGATTGTACTTGAGTTTGACTGATGATGATGATGTCATAACTATGGTCTTGCTGCATTTGATATTAAAGATGAACATTGTTGATATTCTAGTTAACCGAAAGGATGAATCAAGCAGCAATGCAAAGAGGAGCAGTGATATTTTAATGTAATACTTCTACAGAATCTAAACTGTACTGTAGTTTGGAAAGTTTTGTACTTGAAGTGTTTTGAAATTGGACTTTATTTATTTGAAAATTTTTCTTTATTAGGAGTGTTCAACATTATACTTCATTGTAATTAAAATTGTATTTCATCTCACAAAAATTATACTATATTATGTGAGTTTTATACTTTTAAGTGTTTTACTAATGGATTATCCAAAATTGTACTACAACTTCTAGCTGTTTATACTTGAAGTGTTTCAAATTGTACTTTCTACTTTCTGAAACTATATGTCATTTTACCAAAATTTGTACTATATTTATTGAAGTTCTATACTTCAAGTATTCTATTTATTGATTATCCAAAACTATACTTCAGTTGCTAAGGTTTTATACTTTAATTGTTTTGAAACTGTACTTCATTTTATCCAAATTTATACTCTAATTATCTAAAATTATACTTCATTCCACATAAAATTATACTCTATTATTTGAGTTTTATACTTCAAGTGTTCAACTAATTGATTATCCAAAATTATACTACTATTGATAGTGGTTTATACTTTAAGTAGTTCCAAATTATATTTCTTTGATCTAAAATTATACTTCATTTCACAAAATTTGTACTTTATTTGAAGTTCTATCTTTAAGTGTTCTATTTATTGATTATCCAAAATTATATTGCAGTTGCTAGGGTTTTTACTTCAAATGCTCTGAAATTGTACTTTACTTTATCTAAAATTGTACTTCTATTTTTTGAAATTATACTTTATTTTGTATTTCATTTTACTTAAACTTATACTTTATTCATTAAAGTTCTATACTTCAAGAGTTCCAAAATTTTACTTCATTTTATCTAAACTTTTATTTCAGTTATATAAATCTATTATTTACGTTTTATACTTTAAATGTTTTACTAATTATCAAAAATTATACTGAAATTGTTAAGGTTTTATACTTTAAGTGTTCTGAAATTGTACTTTACTTTATCTAAAATTATATTCCTATTTTTTAAAATTATACTTCATTTTACCTAAACTTGTATTCTATTCATTGAAGTTATATACTTTAGGTGTTCCGAAATTTTACTTCATTTTATCTAAACTTGTACTTCAGTTATTTAAATCTATTATTTAAGTTTTATACTTCAAGTGTTCTACTAATTGTCAAAAATTGTACTACAATTGCTAAGGATTTATACTTCAGCTATTCTGAAATTGTACTTCATTTTATCTAAACTTGTACTTTATTTATTTGAAGCTATTATTTAAGTTTCAAGTGTTCTACTAATGGATTATCCAAAAATTGTACTTCATTTGTCTACCTCAAAGCGTGCAATCGAGGAGGAAATTGGTTTGACCAATGCATCGTATAATGAACTAGCTTTAATTGGCAACTCAATTGATGCATGGAGGAATTGCATATATGGAAAGGGTCAAACAAAAGGTATTCACAGTTCAGTAAACTGGCTGAACCAAATCAAAATCAAAATTTTGGTATTTGTTTTTTTTAAAAAAAAAATTGGTATTCTGTTCAATATTAAATTTTTTGTACTGATTAACCAAATCGAACTGAATTACCAAATTGAATATTAATATATAATATTAAGATATATTATATAGAATATAATATATAATATATAATATATATTAATATATATTGTTAATTAATATAATAATATATAATATATAATATATATTAATATTAATATTAAAAATTTGGTATTTCAATTTTTAATCGAACCAAATTGAAATTTTTTTTGATTTTAACCGAATCGAATGGTTAACTAAAGTTTCAGTTCGATTTGTATCAAATGAACACCCCAAGTCAAACATTCAAGGATGCTCAGAAGTTTAGAATTATGTTTAAGAATTATTTGATGTATACTTTGCGGTCATTTAAGTATAAGAAAAATGACAATAAAAAAATTATAGCCGTTTGTTCGATATATCAGTTATTTTGTACCATAATATGGGATAATTATACTTGATTGCATGAAAATTGCACTTCATTTTGGTAATTATGTATTCAATTTAACATGAAATTGGCATTTTTGCATGTTGTCTGATATATCAGTAATTTTGTACCCCAACCTGGGAGAATTATTTTTGATTTCATCACAATTGTACTTTAGTTTGGCAATTACGTATTTGATTTAGCATGAAATTAGCATTTTTTCATCTTGCCTGAAATATCAACGCTTTTTTACCTCAATCTGAAAGATTTATACTTGATGTCATAACATTTGTACTTCATTTTCGGCCAATATGTACTTCATTCCTTAATATTTTTACTAATATTATTGAATTGAAATTTGTTCCATGATTTGCTTTTTAAGTCTTGGTAATTAATAACCAAACTCTAAAAATTAGTATAATATTTATCATATAAATAAAATAATATTAAAGTTTTAAAGTGTTAACTACTAGGATTCAACGAATGAATGTTAGTAATTGTAGTAATATAAAGAATGCTTATGCTTTCAAAGATGTAAACAAATGAACATTTGATGATAATGTCCATCCTATCACCCGTACAAATATGTACTTTACCTGATCCGATAATTTCAAAATATTGTACTTGACCATCACTACAATTATTGGAGACTAATTATTCAATTGCGATAAGTGTACTTCAACATAATATCATTTATACTTTATTTGTTTTATATTTATACTTCATATTCATCATATTGTACTTAAATTCACTGTCTGATTTCACTTGAATTGAGGTGTACTTCAACATAACATCATTTATACTTTGTTTGATCAACATTTGTACTTCATTTTCATCATATTGTACTCAAATTCATTACCCAATTTTAATTGAATTGAGGTGTACTTCAACACAACACAATTTCTACTTTATTTGTTCTACGTTTATAATTCATTTCTATTATATTGTACTCAAATTCACTACTCAATTTCAATTTAAATGAGGTGTACTTTAATGTAACATCAATTATACTTTATTTGTTTTACGTTTGTACTTCATTTTCATCATATTGTACTCAAATTTACATGCTCGATTTCAATTTAAATGCGGTGTACTTCAACGTAATACTATTTATACTTTATTTATTCAATATTTGTATTTTATTTTTATCATATTATACTCAAATTTACTGTCTGATTTCAATTTAAATGAGGTGTGCTTCAACATAACCCCATTTATACTTTATTTGTTCTACTTTAGTACTTTATTTCCAACATATTGTATTCAAATTCACTGCCCATTTCAATTTAAATGAGATGTAAAATTCAATATAACACCAATTATACTTTGTTTGTTCTACGTTTATACTTTATTTTTATCATATTGTGCTCAAATTCACTGCTCGATTCCAATTTAAATGAGGTGCACTTCAACGTAACACCATTTATACTTTGTTTGTTTTATGTTTGTACTTCATTTTCATTATATTGTACTCAAATTCACTGCTCAATTTCAATTGAATTGAGGTGTACTTTAACATAACACCATTTATATTTTATTTGTTCTACGTTTGTACTTTATTTTCATTATATTGCTTCTAAAATATATTGCAAATATACATATTATATACTACACTTTTAGTTAATAAATACTATAGACTTGAATGTTTGTGTACTACATATGTTTCTAAAATATGCTGCAAATATATAGATTGTATATTACACTTTCATTTAATGTATATTGCTAACTTAAATATTTTGTACTACAATTACTTCTAAAATATACTGCAGATACACAGATTATATACTATAGTTTCAGTCAATGTATACTGCAAGTTTGAATATTTTTTTACTACAAATACTTCTAAAATGTACTGCATTTACATGATTATATGTTATAATTTTATTTAATTTCCAGGCTTGAATGTTTGTTCTATAGATATTTCTAAAATGTATTGCAGTTACACATATTATATATTATACTTTTGTCTAATGTGTACTGCAATATTGAATATTTTGTACTACAGATAATATATTACCACTTTCAGATAATTTCACTATATAATTTCAGGTAAAAAGAAATATAAACCCCAAGAAGTGAAGTACAACTTTCATGCCTTTCAAATACAAATTAGAAACTTTCTAATTCACAACAAAAATTATATATATATATATATATATATCAAATGGATTCAAGTATTTAACAACTAAAAAAGCGGACATTTAAAACTGCAAATGCAAAAAGCAATCATTTGTTTTTTTTGCTCACTTCTTTTTGTACTTCGCTTCTTGTAACCGTTGTTTTTCTTTTCATTGTCACAGAAAAATGGCAGAAATTTGGGTATCTTTTCTTTTTCCTCTTCTTCTTCTAG
>JACGDI010003579.1:623177-691789 GCA_014898725.1 Jacaranda copaia | reverse complement strand
AAAAAAAAAGGAAAGTGTCTTCTTGAAGAAAAAAAATGCATTTTTCAAATATTTTTGTTGTTTTTTTTTCAACTATAAGGGTATATAAGTCTTTCTAAAAGAAATGAAAAATGATTCCTAAGTTTTGTGAAAAAGTAGAGAGTTTAGTGTGTAAAAATTCAAACGGGGACTAAACATTAAAATAAAAATAGGTTTAGGAATTTTTTTTTAATTAACTGAAAAAAAAAATCCATATCTAGATTATAATATTCAAATGTGAATTCATGACTTAATAAAGACAAATTCTGAAATTGAATTTTTATTTTAAAATTTATCTTATTTCCATCTCTGATTCTATAAAATTTAAAAAGATAATATTTACAACTATAGCTTTATTTGAAATAACATAATATATCACTAATTTGTATAAAATAAATTGGATTATTTAAACTTTAGAATTTTTTATTTCTTCAAATCGTCAATTAAAAATAAAAAATATTTGCATCCTAAAAATGAAACCCATGTCCCTAAGTGTCGCCACATTCTTCTTCTGTAGACCTTTTCTCGTTCAAGAAAATTTGACAAACTTTGAGATTCAGAAATAATGAGGAGATCTTAATGGGCCGTGAAGTCTCTATATACGAGATCTCTCCTTGGTCCACCTGCGGCGGCTACAAGCGTAATAACTTTCTTCTGTCCGACAAGATCTGGTCGGTGCAACACCTTATGCGAGTTTCCACTCGAGCACTCAAAATCCGGCGGCCTATTTTGTCAAATCGGAGTAGAGAGTGACTGATGTCACATTGCTGGATTCGTCGAGGAACTTCGTTCTGAGCATCGAGGATGGGTGTGGTAAGTACGTGTTCATAGGTTCAGGGTGTAATGAGAGGAATGGAGTGTTTGATTTTAATGTTGTATTATCAGATCACGAGAAGCATGTGAAAAAGGAACGAAAGAAGGGCATATTAATATATGTCATGTTGTTAATCACAGATTCAAGGTGATTTACTTAATTTTTATGTCACTAAATTGAAGTTTTGATTTTGGAGTTTAATCTATTAGATTATTTTTAGAGGTAATTATGTTGAAATTCGAGTTTGTGATTCTTAGATCACCTGGAAATGCTGTTTGATCTCCTAGATTCGTATAGATGACAATCTTTTTAAAGTAATTTTTCGTTGGTAATTCGTAGACCTACTCATTGACTAATGCGTTTATAACTTCAAACAGAGTGCACTAGTTCACTAATGTTTTTATTTTTCAAATGGATGGTAATAATTTTTAGCATAGACATGGTATTGATCATGGATAATTTAGAAGCCTATTCCCATAAGTTAGAGGGCAATAAATATGCTAACAAGGACAAGAGATAACTGATTACGCGTATACTTTATTTGCAAGTGCAAGTGGTAAATTTTCTAGTGGTTTCGACATTAATGTTGTCCAGAAGGTTCAGGAAACTGGTACTAACTCAAATCTTGATTTTCAGTTAGCCAATTCATGTGATGTAATAAGTTCTTGTTTCTAGCCTATCAGGGTATATCTAACGTTTACCAGATGCATCAATTGGTCTGATTATCAATACAATAGAAGGTATTCTTTATATCTTCTCTGATACATATTCCCAAAAGCAAAACTGTGTCTTTCAAACAATTGGTAAAATATTCACTAATAACTCCATCTCTGATACATATCCCAAAAAACTTAACCGTTTCTTAGAAACGACCTGTGAAATCTTCACAAAGAAGTTCATGTCTTATCCATACCAAAAGTTTAAACATTTCTTTGTAATGATCAGTGAAATCTGCACTAAGGACTTCATTTGTTTGTTTTGTAGATGGCTTGAAACCTTCTGTTGCTGCCATTGATGGATTTGCTCTATAGGTGGAGGCTTGGAATTGCCTATGGTTTATATTTCACCAATTTGGGCTATCATACTAATATTCCATATATTCACATTCTAAATGTGGCTTTATTAGTGTTGTTGTGGTTATCTTATTTAGGTTTGTGCTACAAGAATTGCAACACCAAGTGCTGAATTGGGGTTGCCTAAGCTAAAGTTTGGAGTTAATCCTAGCTGTGGAGGTATATATGTCTCCCTTTGATCTTAATTCTATGCCTCTAGTTTTGTGTTGATTTAAAGTAAGATTTTGTTCTCTGAATTCATAAGGCACCCAGAGTCTTCCAAGGCTTATTGGGTATATAAATGAAAATATACAAACAAATATTATATCATATTATAGATTGTATGACCAGTAATGAATGGGAAAATAGTCACAATTAATACTCATTTTTTTTTTCTGGGTTATGACATAGTCACTTTAATAGTCAATATTTATCTTTTCTGGTGTTGCTTCAGCAATTATTATTGGTTCAATTTCTTTGTATCTGTTAACAGAGTATGCTATTTTACTCTTTGACATTGGTTCATCAAGGTAATTTTCTAGTTTTTTCAACTAGGAATTCCCCAATTTTTTTGCCAAATTAACTTTAATCTTGATATCTTAGTTTGATTTTTTCATTTTACTAATTGTGCTCATTTTCCTGAAAAAAGTAACTTTGACTTTTAGACAAGTATTCTTGTGCTAATTATTTCAAGATAGTGATAGGGACGTGCTAATTATTCTTGTGCTAAAACATTGCTAATTGAATAATAATTTCTTTTGGTGTAATTTTGGGAAATTAATACAACATCGTTTCTTTTTAAACTTCATATATAAATCTTTTCTATACTCTTAATACTCATCAATGCATGTGGTAAGGCTTAGAGAATTATTATATTGTCAAATATTTACTTTATGTGACTGCTATCTTTGTAATAATGCAAAGTATATATATATATATATTAGATGCATGTCAATTTTTGATATAATGAATGTAATAAATAATATGATTACTCAGAAAAAATTTCTACGTCTGAAAACAAGGTGCGAACGGCTGTTAGTATGTCCTTGGAAGAGTATATATTTATTTATTTAATATTATAAGAGAGTAATTAAAGGGGAATAGTGGTAAACCTTGTTTTGGAGGTTGCAACTTGCAAAACAAGTTGAAGGCAATGAGTTAGAATAGACATACCCATAGCAAATGCATGAGTTAAAACCACAAAAAGCAAGATAAATTGTAAATGTCTTGAGATGCATCTGTGTTGGTATGGATATAAACATAGCAAATGCATGAGCTAAAACCAAAAAAAAAGAGATAAAATTTCAAAGTTGAAGGGGAGAATAGAACGCCTATTTCCCTTCATAGGATTATCACCACTACTTTGCCACTTGTTCCAGAACATAGATTTTATTCCAAGTATCCTCTAATCCATTAATTTGCAAGGGCAGCGGTGAAAAGGCACTAACAGTTAAAACTTCTGCTGTGAATTTCTTTTAGAGTTTGTAGTGCAGCTAAAGTACTCTTCATATGCAGGCTCTTCATGTATTCTATCTCTGCAGTTTCTTTGTGCAGAACTTGTTGAGGGTTCATTTCCATCAGCTGCCTCAGTAGTAGATGGGCTTCATTCACAGGGAACATCTGGTCAAGCATTCTCTCGCACTCTTTCACAAGCTTGTAAGCAAGTCAGCGTTAAAGAAAGGTTGTTGCAGAACCTTCTAAATGAAAGGCAGGCATAGAAGAGCACCCGTTCTAAGATCTGGGTATCAATTGTTTTCGTTCGTCATGTGCCTTGCTTTCATGACTTACATATTTTTTAATGTGTTTAATGAATTAATGTTTTTTGTGGATGATTAGTATGCTTGTTACAGAAGCTAATGTAATTTGGTGTACAACAATGTAATAATGAGCTCGTTATGGTTTGGGATTGAATTTAAATTTTAAAAAATTAAGATTATAAATCAATTTGAAAATTGATTACATTTAAAGACTGGATTAGAAGTGTAGATATCAATTGACAAAATCGACTTTGAAGGCAAATTCACAGGCAAAATCAGTGACAAATTTTAATAAATAGTAACAAGGTTTGTGATGGAATTAGAGACGGTTTCTTTTGATATAATTCATAAATTTGCAGACGGAATTAAAAACAGATGATTGAGAAAATCATAGATGGAATTTTAAAACGGTTTACAGACTGATTTAATCGGTCTTTAAATTCAGAGACGGAAATTGTTCTGCCACTGAATCGAGACAAGGCTTTCAGCCATGGTTTTGTAGACAAAAATATTCAGTCTCTGTTTCATTCTGAGACGGAAAATCCGTCTCTAAATCCCTGTTCTCTTGTGGTTATATTCATTTTCTGTAGCATCCACAATTTTTTGAAAAGATAATGATCCTGAGAATTGTCACAAAAAAACCCGAAGAGACAGAATTGTATTTTATATTAATTAGACGATCTGAGTACAATTGGGTCCAGACTTGATAAACTCGTGTTAGAGAAGTATTTGTTAAGGGAAAAAAAAATTCATCACTCTTTTTAATGTCGTACAAATTTAATTAGCTGTGAACATTAATTCCTTGATCAAGTGAATTAAGTTATTCTAAAAATTGAAGTCAAACATGTTAGCCAGCAATTCAACGCTGGCATGGAAAAAATGACATCTATTTGCCAATTTTGTTTCCATTTCATTTTTCTTGATTTCTAGTGAAGGTTTCTTAATTTTTTTCACGATCTTATTTTACATGATTTTGTGACTCATTTTCATGCTTATATCATAATTTATTGCCGATAGGCCCATGAATGAATCGGATTTTACCCTATCCATATTCACAAAAATATTACAATATTAACACCCAAACTCCATGAATAAACATGAGATCAAACTCTATTTAGATCCATTAAAATAATTAGAATGGGTAAGATTATGATCGACATCACAAAATATACACCACTAGGTAGAATACTCATATGCAATATTCAATACCTTTCATCCAACTCCAATCTATTTCACTCATAAGTTTACCTGATTATCATTTTCACAAAAACTAAACCCGAATGTATTTTTGAATTTACGCAAACTCAACCGCCTAAAAAATATATCTTATCTAAACACTCAAATTTAACTAATTAATGCAAAATAACCTATGCCAAAAATAAGTGTAGACTAATGATCATTACATATTTGATGTGTGTAACTAAATTTTTTATATATGCAAATTAACTAATTTTTTGAAAAAATATTTTGAGCTTATTTAGTTTCAGATACTTTGATAGACTTTGAAAATATGAAAAATTATGGCACTGTTTGAAAAAGTTTTATTCTTTAAATATTTTCTAAAGTTATCTTTTATCTAGCATGTTCTCTTAAAAAATATGTGAACTTATTTTCGAGAAAAAAACGAAGATATCTTTGCCTTTCCTTTTTTCATTTATATTAAAATATTTACTAAATTTTTATACAATAGCAAAAAATTTCAAATATATGTACATGAAAGTACACTATTTCAAAAAAAATGAAAAAAAAAATTAAAGAGAGAAAAAATAATGTATCTGAGGAGATACAGAGAGGGAAAACATAATATTGGGGGTGGGGGGGGCGATGATATAAATTTTTAATTTGGTTCTAATCAGTTTAATAATATACCAAAAATTAAATATATATATATGTAGGGTAATTTTTTTTTTTGGATATAAATATTATTACCTAAATTCATAGAATCTAGGGTACATTCTTCATGGTGCTATAGTTCCAAGTGAAAAAAAAATTAAAACTGTTTAATTGGTACAACATCCAAAAATTCTTTGAAGCTGTAGCACCATTTAGTCAATAGTGGATATATTGGTGTAATTAATTATGAACAATTAGGGTACATTTGTAATTTTTACTTATCATTCCACTTTTGCCCTTCTAGGGATAATTGCATCCTAACCTTTTGGTAGGATTTGTCATCCAAATTCTTCCATGCATAGTGGTAGGCCACATCACATATCCTGGGCTTGAATCATGTAATGTAAACAATGGATCAAGAGGGATGAATTTCCTCATCCACCTTTATTAAATCAAGTAAACAGGCCTTTAAAGTATTAGTCTAATTGAATTTATGGATTGAGTAAAAAGGTGGAGTAGTATAGGATCTTATTACTTGAGTATATTAAGATATAAATTTGGAGAGGGTAATGTCTTATCCATTAATAATTACCTAGTTGTGAAAATTAGATGCAAATATATAAGTAAAGCCATAATGTTGATGCTCCTTGCCTCCACTTGCCTGACGCACCGCCAAAGGTTGCTAAATATGAGCTTCACCTGATTATTGGTGTGGAAGGCTCAAACATCACCTAGATGGTGACACTTTCCTATGATCTTGCTTTGCAACATGCCTCATGTGCGAACCTCCCTTCGCCATTCTCGCTAAATCCACCTTTTTTCTTGCTGAAAAGTGAAGAATGCAAAATTAAGTGTTGAAGAGAATACAAGTATGTAGTAACATGGATATATGCATGAACAATCAGCAAAAATAATAATAAGCTAAGTACTCATCGAAAACATTTAAGTTGCATCGAAAGGATGCTCAAATAACCTGCTTCCTCAAAACTTCGAATGAGATTGTAATGAAATCAACTTAAATGCACTATAAAAGGAGAATTACTCCACTCATGATGGATACCTCAACCTTTATCGTGAACAAAGAAACATCTCTCCTTCCAAGGCCCTCCACAATATGTTTGCTGAGAGTTAGAGCTCAAGATTTTTTATGAGTAATTTCTCGTGTTTCTTTGCACTTTGGGAGTTTATATATATATAAATATATTTATAGTGATTAAATGCTTGGTGGGCTTCGACTTATTTAAGTTTGGTACCCATCTTGATATGTTTGATTAATTGAATTCATTAGCCTTTCACTTATTTATTATTTCCTTAATTAGGCTATTTTATTTAATTTTTTACTTTCTTACCTTTTGGGTCTTATTTTTCCATGTCACAATTGGAATTGAATTCCTATGTACCCTTCTTGTTTTTCCTTATGGTCATGTATAACTTCTAAATTTTTCTTCCTTTACTAATTTTTGGAATTTGTATTCCATTTCTTCTTCATCTCAAGTAGTGAGGAAAATTTTTCTATTTGCCCATCCACAAGCATTGGAAGTTCTTAACTAAACTTTCATCCTCCCTAAGTTGGTGGGAGCATAACTTCTTCACTAAACCCCTCTAGGGATGGCCTTGATACATTCATCATCGATGGAATATGTGTAAGCCTCACTGGTCTTATCTCGAATCTGGATTGATATCGAAATGTATAACAAGGAAACCTTCTAAGGTTCGGAACCTCTTAGTTGAGTGCAATTTACTACACATTACACTCACTCCCACCCTTTTGCTTGTTAGTGAGCATTAAGGTAATTTTTGTTCCTTAATGTCGCTCTTTATTCTCTCATCTTGAGACCCTAATGATTTTCCTTTTGGATGTGGAAAGGTTGCTCAAATTGCCAGGAAGGCAAAAGTTAGGAAGCAGAAAATTTAATAGTTTAGTTTAGCACCAATTGAATCTAGGGCTACGACATACGCCCTTTATCTAAGTTGTTGATTAGCTCCCACCACCAAGCCAATCCTCACTGAAGTAGAAATTTGCATAGAACCTAGTGTAGTGTTGACTGGAGCTTCACATTGAGCATGTGTCCTTGATCTTAAGTGTGTTAATCCTACTGATGGGTCACTTTTCCTACAAAAATGATAGCTCCGAAATCACGACAACTACTTAGAAGGATTCACTGAAACTAGGGGTGTAAGTTGAGCTAAGCCAGCTTCCAAGCTAGCTTAGCTCGATTTGGAAAAGCTCAACTTGAGCTTGAGACTATTTAAGCTTGAGCCGAGCTTATTGAGTTTGAGCTTGGAATTGAGCCAAGCTTGAGCTTTAAAATGGTGGCTCAAAGGCTCGCGAGCTGGCTCATGAGCTATAGTATTTTTCAAAAAAATATGTTTATATAATAAGATATAAAATAATATTCAAAAAATACACGCCACACATTTAAATAATTTTCAAAATATAGTTTCATTCATATATTACTTATTAATAAGTAATAATTTATAAGATACTAATTTATAATTTATAGAATACAAAAAATACATAGCATGATATATTTGAAAAAAATGCAAATTTTGTAATTCAAACAATTTTATAAAAATAGATAAGTATATAATAAAATTTCATTGTATAATATATTTATATGATTATTGAATGTTTCTCAAATTTAATAATATAAATATGAAATGAAAACTCATCATTATCTTAACAAATTTATTATTATATTTTAATGTTCAAACTTTAAAAGTCAAAACATTAATCTTGAAATTTATAAAATTTTAATTGACTTTTAAAAAAATTGATACTGCTGTTGGATTTGCAAATAGATGGAATTTGTTACAAGTTTCACATGAAAAAGTGAGGACTAAATTAAGCCCAATGAGCTTTAGCTTAAGCTCACACATTGAATGTAGAAAATGTTGGATGAGCTTGAGCTCGATTATGGTTCAATATATTATGAGCTCATCGAGCTCAAGCTTGGGCTTGTTATTTATCAACAAGATTAAGCTTGAGCCTAAAATTTAGAGCTCGATAAGCTTGAGCTCAAGCTTGAGTTCAAGTATTTTAAAGTGAGCCAAGCTTGAGCTTGAAATTTTTGATAAGCTTGGTTCGAGCTCGGCTTGTTTATAGCCCTAGCTGAAACTCATATCCTCCATGTATTATTTGTAGAAATTTGACTTGGCTCATCACAGTTTTTGAGATAGGCATCTTGTAGTCCAAGAACTTTCTTACTACAAATTTCTTCAAGCCGACATCTTGAGTTCAATATTTTCTTCTCTAGTAACTCGCACAACTTTTTAGTCATCTTGATTAGACTATATTCATTGTACAATGAGTTATCTAACCAATTCAAAATGTAATTATTTCACATAAATTCAATATGGCTCCACCCATCATGCACTACTCTTTCTTAGATGTTAGTCTCCCCTTTCTAGAAGAGTTGGAGTAGCCTCTGTCAAGAACTTTGCTAAGTCTTGCATCATGATGTAAAACATCTTTTGCTACTATCTCTTGAATTAGATACAGAATTAATCCAATTTCTCTCCGTGGATGAGGTCAGGGCTAGTGTTGTTGTTGCTTGTGCTATTGATGTCATTGATCACACTTCAAGTCAAACTTACCTTAAGCTTGTAGTGATCATAACTTGTGTAATTTTCTTCTCTTATTCTTTTAATAGATGTAGGAGTTTGGACTTTTTGATTTTAAGATGAATTTTCCTGCATTGGTGGTCACAATTGGCTAACAATCATCTCTCAATATAAAAAGACGACTTTTCTCAAGAGATAGCAACACATAAATTTCTCAAACCAACAAACTAGAAATCAATTGAACTCTATCCTAAACACTAAAACTAAGAATGTTAAAATGCTATAGACAAATAATGTATTTACTGCAAATTAATTGATGAAATGAGCAAACTCATAGGGGTCCTTCTATAATTGGAAGGTTGTTTTTGAATGAACATGACTATCAAAAAGGTTTTCATTAAACTAACATGTCTTTTAGAAAATAATAGAATAAATAAACATTTGTTAGCACTGACTGTACAAACTGCGACTATTGAAGAAAGTGTTCTAACAAGCGGTTTTTTCACAACTTTTCATAAGGTAATATCATTTTTTAATTTTCAGTTGGGATTGATGACTTTTCATTTTTTCACTTTTCAATTTGTATCATTTACTCATTAAATAGCATACTTTTCAAATTAATTTCTCATTCACATTAAATTAGTTTTGATATTTAATAGATTACAATAATCCAAATTACTTCCATGACCTCCCATTCGCACAACCTTTTTAATACCAATTCTCCAATAATAACATATCTTGAAAAGTATTTTTAACTATTGAGTTTTATTCAAAGTATCATAAAACATTTGGAAACTTTTATCAATATAATTGAGACACAAGCCTTCATGGAATTTGTCACAAAATTTGATTAGCATTTCACACTTAAAACTCATACAAGAAAGTTCACAACTTTAGTCGCTTTCTTCTTTTGCCTCATCAAATGGCTAATTTGTGTTAAATCTTTCCACACAGAAATTAAACTCTATTTGCAATCCCCTTCCATTCTTCCGCTTAATTCACATGTCAACACATCCTAATCAAAGCAACATCAATGAAAATATTAATATCATCTCCCTAATTGATTCTTTACACAAAAGATAGAGTTGGAAAACCCTTTTAAAAAATTTAGCTCAGTTAAATTCATTAGCCTTATATTTCAGAAAATAATCTTGCAACTTAAAGAACCCATCAATTCATGAAAAGCTCTCAATTAATCATGCATTTTGAGCATGAGCTTCCCAATTACTGCATGATAATCCACATTTTGGTGAAAGCAGGGCTTATTAGGGATGCCAAGGCAATGTTTGAATTAGTTTTAACCAAAGATTTTTTTAATAGTAATTCTCGATCAATCACTATTCTTGATTTATTGAATTGTGGTTATAGAATTATTGTTTTAGTTCTATTTATGTTTGACTTGTTTATACAAACTTGGGCTAAGTTGAGAATGGTTGATGATATTCTTGATGCTTGTAGTTATGGAGAGGTTCCTTAGCATTGTAAATATAATGAACAAGAAGAGGTGTTTAGTTCCTCACCTCATTGTGAATACTTGTTTAGTCTATGAGATGATAGAGGATGATAGGATTGAAGAAGTGTTGGTGTTATTGAAGTGGCTATTGCATAAAAATATGATCTTGGATACTATTTCATACTTGTTGGTTTTATTTGCCAAAGTTAAGATAGGGAATTTGGATAATGCTAAAGAGATATATGGGGAAATGCTCAAGAGAGGTTTTCAACAGAATGCTTTCATTTGCAGTTTATTCATTAGGGCATATTGTGAAGGGGGGATTGATGATGTAATTAGGCTATTAGAAAAGATGAAAAGGTTGGGCTTCAAGCCTTTGGATGAGATATTTAATTAGTTGATCAAAGGTTGTTCTTCAGATGGATGATTGGAAGATAGCTTGGTATTTTGCAAGCAAATGGAAAAGTTTGGGAAACTTTGTGAAAATGGGAAGACAAAACAGGCGGATAAGATGTTGACCATTCTATTAGATAAAGGATTTGGTCCTGATGAAAATACATATTCTCACCTTATTTTTGGTTATAGTAGAGATGATGATATGGAGGGGCTTAAAAAGATTTTATTTGGATTGGAATACCATTTAATCCCTCCAAATTATTTAGGTTTTGCGTCAATGATTAATGGTCTTTGTAAGTGTGGGAGATTAAAAGTGGTAGAGAAGTATCTTGTAATAATAAAAGCTTGATCATTTATTCCTAGTCCAAATGTTTATGAGAGATTAATTGCTGGCCACTTGCAGAAGGGTAGCCAAGAAAGGGCTCATCAACTTTATAGTGAAATGATTGAAAGGGGACAAACCACGGTATAAGATGTTAAGTCCCTATTATTATTTAATTTTAATATCATATTTAAGACTTAACAAATAGTTTTTTTGTTTAAAAAGTTATAATTCCCTTGTTAATTGATGAAAATCCAGAATTGCAAGAATACAAGTGGAGAATTTACAGAAAGGGGACAAATTGACATAAGTTGGTGGGAATGCTAATAGGATGGCACCTCATGATCTAATCAAAGATGGACATAAGAGTATTTATTTATTTAAATCCTTTTCTAATTAAAAGACTCTTTTAATCAGTTACAAATAGGCCATTTAGACACTTAGTTAGGGAGAACATATTTAGATTTGCTATTTTGGAGATTAGAAGTATTGTGAGAATTTAGGATTTAGAGGAGGACAGAGTAGAGATCAAATTCATCTAGGAATAGAGTTTCTTCTTCTCCCTTTGATTTTTTTTAATTTTGGAAATGAGATGATGTTTCATTTTATTCATGTTTTGTTTGACAATTCAATCATGAACTAATTCATTATTCTAGGATTATGTTAGATTCTTTTGAATAGATTGATGCATGATTTTTTTCTATGAAATTAGTAGCACTTAAGGTTATTTCTTTTATTATGTGTTTTTTCTATTTGATTGTCTGATCGATAGCCAAATGTATCTTTAAACCCTATAGGAGTCTTAGAAAAGAGAATCTAGTGATTGATTGATAATAGAAAATTTTATGATTAATTATTCAAATTGATGAATTAATTAATTTTTGAGTAGGATAGGAATATACCTACTTGCTCTAGGGAGTTATTTGAGTGGTACAACCTTACCCACAATTTAGTTAATTCTCATAGGAATATAGTGAATTGAATAAATCTAGGATTTGATTGTGGACAATTCGGAAGAACCTCGCAATTGTATAAGACTCAAGACTAATAACCTGTTATTAATTTCATAGGGAGAAAATTATTTAATCAACTTATTCAATTGATGAAATCATAATTCTAGGCTTCTATATCCTTATAGAAATCTTAATTAGTACACTTTTTTCTTGTTTTCATTAGTTTAGTTTTAATTGCTATATAAAACAAGCGTGTGATAAATTGATAATTAGTAGAAAATAATATAGTTCCTCATGGGATTGACACTTTTCTCATAACTTTATTACTTATTGCGGCACACGCACTTGCGTTACTATTTGCATTATTTATTTTTGCACACCAACATGAGACATATAGGATCCCTTGTCAATTTGCCACTTATTCTTATAAGAGGGAAACATATTAAAGCAAGAAATATATCCATGTTTCGATTGGTATACTCACAACTAATAAGTTTAGAATACATATTTGAATTTTGTGTTTTGCATGGTATCCCAGGTTTGTTGCTTTCCTAACATTTTATAGGATGTAAATAGAAAGTATGGTTAGACACGCAAGTGAAAAAAATGTTTCTTTCAACATTTCCTTTTGTTCACAAGTGAAACTACAATAAGGTACGGCTTTAAGATTGCTTTTTTTCCTTATATTATGGATGCCATATATTGTTATATCATATATGCATATTGCATCCAAAATTGTTTGGGCTAAATTTTGCAGGATCCAACACATCTTAATCATGAGTATAGTGACATGCACCATTTCGGTATGAGAAATTCTGGCCATTGATTGACTGGTGATATTCAGTTAGCATAGTTGCAAATTTAAACAAATGATATACTTATTTATTTAACCAGTTAATAAGTGCATTTGAAAGCATCAGGGGTAGAGGCCTTTTGAAGTTTTGCTTGTGCATGATGCAACCTCTATTTCTTACTATGTAAAGATAATTGGGGGCTAGTTGGGAAGAAGTTGAAAGGTTGGAGGGGCCATAAAATATGTCTATTATGATGTAGTTAAATGCTGATGTATAATTTTGCTAGTTTGGCAAAGATTTTCTGATATCTATCCATATGTTGTGGTTCAAAGTAGACATGCTCTAAGTTGCAATCAAGACTTCAAGTGGGAAATCAAACCAAAGTAGCTTTACAGGGAAGGATTCAATGATTAACCGAGCCAACCTTGATTGAACAACCTTATTACTCATTTATTGAAAGTAAGGGAGTGACACAGAAGTTTATTGTTGTTACTGGATATGTTGAAGCCAAATGTTTACTAGTAATTTGGTAAATTAGATAAATCTTATGGATTAACTTCTAGAAATCTACCTCAGAGATTTCCTTTTGAGGGTTCAAATTCGCCTTAGTGTTTGCATATGATTTCATTTGTTATGCTACTTACTTATGTGCAAGATAGAAATTGAATGCTTAGAATGGATAATACTGTATTTGATTTTTGCAATATGCATAGTGGAAGGAGTGATATTGATATTGATGATTTAGTCTAGTATTACCAAAAGAGCAGGAGCGTAGGGGTAATGTAGCTGCTTTAAACTAAGAGTAAGTTCTTATATCCTTACTATCTTTGACATTGACTTACCTATAATATGATACATGCAAGGTTGTTTAAAGTACTAATACTAAACTTGGGACTATAAATCATTATATAAATGCTATTACTTGGGATTTAGGCAAATATTTCATGGAATATTTATGTATCTTTTATTTAGTTTGCAATATTCCATAGATAAAACTATTGCATAATTATTTTTTAAAGGGCTTGTTTCTCCATTCTTAAGGACAACTTGTTTGGATAAATGCAATTTAGTGGCCACATCAAATGCACCTAGCTATCTAGTAGATCTAAGTTTGCAATTAGTTGTTTGGAGGATGATGGTCAGTATTAAAACCATAGGCATTAAAAGAGTTTAAGTACACAACTTTACCAAAACGTTGATGGAGTGTGCAATTTGAATATTTTGAGTCTTAAGTGTAGAACTAAAATGGTTTGTGAAAATTATACATTTTTGAAAAATTTCATTTAAATCAACAATAATGCTCTCAAACATTAAAAAATTTGATTTGATGTGCATAAATATTAGTTATCATGTAAAATGTATTGTAATAGCAACTTATTTTGATCAAATGTCTCAATCTTCAAGAGAATTTCTCTTGATGGGCAAATAAAGACAAATATATGGCACACTCAAGGAAAAACTTGAACCGATTTAAGCCCACCAAAGGTTTTCACCAATTCTAAAATCTATTTCAACCCATGGAACAGATACTACCTTCTCATTATCAACATCAACATCAATATAAGCCAAGGCCAAAGATTGTACCAAAATAGATAACATAAAGTATCAGCAACCAGTAGAGTGGCAGAAGAAGCACACTTAATCTAGTATTATTCTATTAAATCTAGTGTATATATTAAATGCTTTTGAGATGGTAATTTTAGCTATTTACCAATGAAGCAAGGCCTTTAACAAGTTTTCCTTGATTGTTGTATTGGGAACCATAGTAGGGGCAGATAAACTTATTCTCAGCCACATTCCATGGGACAACACAGCCAAGGTGGGTGCATATAGCATTGATGCCATATGTTGTACGAGTTCTGTCATCCTCCATATTAAGGTATGTAGGATACCTCTAAAGTTCAACAAATCATTGAATCATCAAAATTATATACCTTTCCTTTTTTTCTTCACATGTAGCTGGGTTCATTTAGGTTTGCATCCTAAAAAGTGTGAGGGTGGTGCTACTTAACTAATAAATGTGTGGCAGATTATGTAGCTTTATGTCTTTAGCAAACATACTTGAATAAGACATCATATAAACTTAATAAACACAGCTATCATATTACATTGCATAATAGCCTCAACATAGCAACAAAAGAATCTAGGAACATCCTAAAAGTGCCCTAGTTTGCTATAAATAAATGACATTACCTTCAATCTCGGTGTAAGAGTTCAATCACCAAGTCTATGGTTTTTGAGTCATTCAACTGCAAGAACATCATTACCTAAGGCATGCTTGGCTACAGTACCACCATCAGCCTCACGATTGCTACTCTTCATTCCCAATTGGCAAATTAACATATTATACGTGGAAAAATAATAGTAAGTATGTTGGCCAAGCTGATGGAAAGAGAGTACAAGTATATACCAATGAAAAGGATTTGAAAAGGTCTATATGAAACAATAATGGTTACCAAAAGAACATAACTAAGTGGTAAAGTTAATTTTGATTATTATTGGTGATGTATTATGTATAGGCAACCATCTACATAGATTAAGATTCAAATTAACAAAAACATTTATCTCACTAGAGATGCATGGTTGAGATTCAAATGTTAATGTTTCTCATCATAAATATGCTTTCTTTTCTCAATCCCACCCCATTAAATTTTAACGCTTGCAGAAATGTCTTAAATCAACTTAAACTTGTATTGCTAGAAATAGTCTATCATTATACCTTAAGAAAGCATCAGCAAAGATAACACAAGTTAACCAAATAAAAGAAAATTTTCCTATCAAGAGTTTCTTTCTCAAAAAAAATTTTCCTATCAAGAATTTCTTTCTCAAAAACATAGAATTCTCAAAAATAAATAAATAAACAAACAAATTTAAAGACATGCAGCACATCTAGAGTGTGTATTACTATTTAAGGAAAATCACCATTTAAATGGTTCTTACTAAATAAATTTGAATCTCAATTCAAGAGAGAAGGCTAAGAAGTAGAAAGGGATTTGAGAAACAAGAAAAAGGTAAAAAAGGACCCAAGTAGAAAAAAGAAGTAACTATAAGGAAGCAACATTCCACCAACAAGAAGTGAAACAACATCCAATAGCAACAAATTCATGAGCTGTCTCTTTCCCATATCGGGCATACGATCATCCATGGGGATACTTGTCGCCATACATGAAACCTTCCTCTTATTGCTATTGATGCATTTCACAAAGGCCACATTTGAGGCTAAGTTCAAGTTGTTCCTACTAGAGCATAGCTAAAAATACAATGAAATACAATAGTTAAATATTTAGGAATTGAGGATCAGTTTCCAAATGGATTTTTGTTGTTTGCTAGAATTTTTAGTAAAGCATATAACCTCTTTTTGGTATATTTTCATGTGATGTACCTAAAGTGTCATTATTTTTTTTAATCTTCAACTATTTACAACCCTCAAATTCTATGCCCATAATTATCATTTTATCATAAGATTTTATTATATATGTAAAAACTTAAATAAATCTCAAATGTTATTAGAAATTAATATTATATCAAAAAATAAATTGTTTACTTTATATTGTAAAAGTTTTAGTACATGCATCAACCATGCTTAAACTGCTAAAATTTAATAACCTAAAAAGGAGTAATGGCATAGGATAGTGTGGTTGAAGAAGCTATAGGAGGCAAATTGGAAGTTTGTGTGTTGCAGGATTAGTTAGTTAGTGTTTGGGGTTTTCTCCTTTTGTAAAGTAGGAAAAAGATGAATTTGATGATTGGAGAAGGGCATGTGGGCAACTAACGACCATAGGCATCGAGGAGATAAGGCAATATGCAGTATAGCCGCACATTTAGATATGGGAATTGCAAATTTGATTACAAAACATTATATCTAAGCTAAAAGTCACTCATTCTTTTTACTATTTATTTTATGACACAATTATATGGTTTATGATTTTGTAATAGTTGCTTATGTATCAACATTAGGTTGATTTATAGATTTTAATATCAAATTTGTAGAAATAGCTCTTAATTTCATAAAAATAATTGAAATATACATATATTTAGTCCCATTAATTATTGAGAGAATTGGATATGGCAAATGCTATTAAAGAATAATTGTATTTCTATGTATTGTCTCATTTGTTTACACAATGTTACAAAGTATATGTGTATATTTAGCCCTAACAAACTAGTTAGAAAACATCAAGCAAAAAAGGAAAATCAATATTCTATCTACATATGGAAGAAAGAGAATCAGATGATGACAAAAAAGGATAATAGAATGAGATCAAAGATTATTACCTATGTTGTGGTTTAACAACCCCCACCAAACTAAGGAATGGATATTGAACATCCCCAGTTTGGACATCATGCTCTGAAAAGAAGTAACCAAAAGAGCCTTAGTACAAATGTCTGCTAACTGACCAACGGAGGAACAAAGCATAAGTCGAATGAGGCCAGATTGAACTTTCTTTACAACGAGATGACAATTAATCTATATATATTTTGTTTGCTCATGAAAAATGGGGTCCACAATAATTTGGAGTGTTGATTTATTGTCATAGAATAGAAATGCCAAAGAAAAAGTATCAAAGTCAAGGTCTTGGAGAAGATAAAAAATCTACTGAATTTCACAAGTCATGTAAGTAAATGCTTGATATTCAGCCTTAGGGGACAATCGAGATATAGTATTCTATTTCTTTGCTTTCCAACTGATGACAGAGTTATCAAGAAAGATGCAAAAACTAGTATTAGAGCGACTACTATTCAAGCAAGCGACCTAGTCGGAATTGCTAAAGGCTTTGATGGTGAGAGAAGAACCAGTGAGAAAAAAAAGAATGGGAAAAAGAGTCATAAACCAAGCAGTACTTTGATGTATCAAAGGATGCAATGAGTAACTTCATGACGAGCCATGCTTGATGCTTCCACGATTGGCTGAGCTATGGAATAGTAAAAGATATATTGTGTAGCACCACCTCTCGGGATTACACTTAAGCTGAGGTTCTATTCCATTTCATTCCTTAAGCATGCATTAATAAAATCTATAGGCCCATTAAAATTTTTCAAAAATTTTGTTTTTCAACAATAGCATCAACAACACCACAACCTTACAACATGCTTTAATCCAAATGCGGATGTTATAACAAAGTGCTAAATACTATAATGAGAAGTTTAATAGTATTCAAACCAAAATGTTATCACTAGTACCATAATTTATAACACCAACCACAAATATATCAATAGTCATGACATATCAGAACATCTCTAAACAAAACAACCGAAAGCGCAATCATATATACATGATAGCTTGGTAATAACAGTAGCTCAAGCATAACAGCTTAGCATTAAAAGTAGCCCAAAAATAATAGCTTGGCAAGGTACTCGACTAATAGTTCTCCTGTACACATACTTTTCAGTTTGATTTGTTAATCAGTTAGATGCTAACATGGCAGAACAATAAGTTTCACAGAATGGTTTCAATAAAGCTAATATGTAACAATGATAATCAAAATCAATCAAGGAAGCCAACATAGCTACAATAACATATGAGACACGAAATTTTTCATAGTACAAAAATAGAATGAACAGTTGATTCAAAATGGTTTCGATACATGATAGGTAATAGTACTATTCATAAGTTCAACAATTAATGCCAAACAATGATATTCAGTGAATGATAATTAAGACAGTAGAACCTCATAGGGTTCAAGGAACAACAATAATTACAATCAAATCGGACATCAAGTAGTAAAACCTCATAGGGTTCGATGGTCAATTGATAACAATAATGATACCAAAGATAGGTATCAGATCAACTGAACTTTACATGGTTTAATCATAATAATATTGCCTTACTCAAAAAATTACCAGATTAGTAGATCCTTACCTTAATCACGTCAATGATGCAGTGAAACTCTATTGATCCTAAGGGTTAAATCCTCCATGACCTATTCAAAAGAGTAACCTTATATTAAAATTTATGTTTAACCCTAATGATCACTAACATTTAGAATCATACCAATAACAGCCCCAAATCTGAACAATTATCCTACTTATATGTTGGTTAGGTTTTGATTCAATATCACTGTCCTAAACATGCTATTAGTATAAAAAATATAGACATATACAAAGTTCACTTATACATGTAATTGCATAATAATACTCAATACTGATTATAATAATCCAGTTATCAATAAAAATCCAAGCTTTTGTCGATTAAATCATGGTCACATAAAATTAGGATTTTCTACACTTAGAATGCTATATAACGTATAGTTTACATGAAATGATTCCATTTTGGATTCACAAAGCTCATTTAATCGATCAAAAGTTTTCTATTTTTATGCATGAGTGTTCTGATCAATTATTTCCATTATTATATACGATAATATAAGGTTTGACGATGATTGAAATGTGTATATACAGATATGAAATTTCATATATAATCATCATCATTTTTATACCAATTTTTCACAAACGAGCTGAAATTTCAACAATCAAACCACGTGCATGTGTTCAATGTGATAAGGCAATGATTATGTTCAATCGCCGCTACTGCACCGCAGCCAAAAAGTTCAATGCTACCACCCTTGGATGCCTCTTGCTGAGAGCTTTCCTAGGGTACCCTTAGTTGCCTATTTCTACACCAAAAAAGGGGTTAAAAGTCGTCTCAAATCCTCCAAAACCCCTATCTTTGCTGCTAGTTTCTACCTTTGCTGCTGCATTTCATTGCCATTCAATGATTCTACATGGATCTCCTCATTGATTACTACCTAAAACACTCTTTAGATTCGCTGTTAGATGCAAAAAAATGCAAGACCTAGTTGCCCATTGTGAACCTATTTTTTTGATCTTCTCTACCCATCTCTTCGGTAGCCTTAAGCCATGTATGTTGGTGTTGTTGGAGAGTTGAAGGTAAGGAAAGTTCAAATATAGTGTTAGTTTGGAAGAAAAATGGCTATCACTAGTGGTTGCTAGGTGGTTGGCCACGGTGAAGAGGAGGAAAAAAAAGGAGAAGGAAGAAAGATGAAGAAGAAAAGAAAAAATGGTGAAGGAAAAATTGTGCTGCCTATTTTTATTTTAAATCCAATTTTCCATTTTTGCAATTTGGTCATTAAGAAATTTAAGTTATGCTATTGAGTCCAAAAATTTAGAAACAAATATAGCTGAACCCTAGTTGACTTAGAGACTTTTATGCAAGCCCTAAACCTTTTCAAAAATTATGCGATTAAGTGCTTCAAAATTGTAATTCGGCCCCAATAATTTCAAATAATTGAAATTGAGTATGTAAAAATTATAATTTGACCACAGCTTGTAAAATAATTAATAAATAAAATTCATGAAAATTTAAATAATGATAATATACATATAAATGCAATCTTGAAAATTTCTAGGGTGTTGCAGCCCCCTCCTTAAAAGAATCTAGTCCCCATATTCTCACATGAATGTTGATAAAGTCATAGGTACTATTGGTGCATGAGGTCCTCTGGTTCTCATGTTGCTTTCTCAACATTATAGTTGCGCCAAAGAACTTTCACTTGAGGATTCCTCCAATCCTAAGTTCTTGGAACTTCCAATCTAGAATGCTAACTGGTTATTCCTCATATGTCATATCATTTTGCAATGGTATGTTGGCTGGGGGAATAATGTACGAAGGATTAGAGTAGTACTTCCAAAGCTATGACACGTGAAAGACATCATGAATACCCGTCATGTTTTGCAGTAAACCCAAGCAATATGCCACTAGCCTAATTCTATTACTAATCTCATAAGGGCCAATATATATAGAGCTTAGTTTTCCACCTTTGCCAATCCTTCGAGTCCCTTTTATAGAAAATACTTTAAGAGATACTTGGTCAACCACTTCAATTTCCAAATCTTTTCTCCTATTATCCACATAACTCTTTTGGCGATCTGTGTAGCTTTCATTCGCTGCTTATTGATTTGAGTCTTTTCAATAGCCTCTTGAATTAGCTTTGGCCTGATAGTTTCTTGAGATTTATGGCTATGACTTATGTGTTCTTCAAGGTCCCAATATAATAGGGTTCGACATTTTCTGTCATATAATGCCTCATAAGGGGCCATCTGGATAATAGATTGATAACTGTTGTTTTATGTAAATTCAATTAAGGGTAAATGTCAGCTCCAATTTCCACTAAGGTCCAAGGCATATGCCCTCAACATATCATGTAGTAATCTGATGGTCCTTTCAGCTTGTCCATCCATTTGAGGATAAGTGGCAAAACTGAAATGTAACCTAGTCCCCAAATGCTCCTGTAGAGCTTTCCAAAGCCTTGAAGTAAACTTTAGATCTCGATTAGATACAATGCTGATTGGTACTCCATGTAATCTCACAATTTATTTCATATACAGTTCTGCCAACTTCTTAACTTTGTACTTCGCCTCGGCTAGCAAGAAATGAGTAGACTTAGTTAGCTTGTCTACTATCACCCATATACTGTCATAACCTCCTTTGGCTACCAGCAAGCCTATCACAAAGTCCATACTAACTTGTTCTCATTTCCAATTAGGGATTGAAAGTGGTTGGACTAATCCTGATGGCTGCTGATATTTAGCCTTTACCAATTGACAGGTCAAACATTTGCGTACATAGTCCGCGATATCCTTCTTCATTCTATCCCACTAAAATTTCCTTTTCAAATTTTGATACATCTTAGTATCTCCTAGATATATCATGAATCTTATTTTGTGTGCCCCATCCAACTATCTTCTTCTCATCTCTTCTAGCATATAGATCATCTTGCGAAATAGAAGGGTACCTTTACTATTAGTATTGAATTCAAATTATCCAAATTCTTTGATTACTTCTTTTTATGTCAATATCCAACTATCTTGGACTTAAGCTCGCTGTATCTCAGCATACAACTTTGGTTGCACACTCACTCCAGCAAGCTAAACTTTCTACTTCAATATCATCGTCACATTCATTCTCAAAGATCTCGTCACCATCATTCCTATTATGTGGGCCACTCTATCTCTATGGCTCAGTACATCTATCACCACATTCGCCATTCTTGGGTGGTAAGAGATTGAAAAATTATATTCTTCAAGGAATTCCACCTATCAACATTGTCTTATATTTAGATCCTTCTGTGATCTCAAATACTTGAGACTCTTGTAGCCTATATATACCTCAAAGATGGCTGCATAAAGGTAATGTCTCCACTTAAACAATGCAAATACTATTGTAGCTAGCTTTAAGTCATGGGTAGGATAATTCTCCTTGGGTGGCTTGAGCTTTCGAGATGTATAGGCAATGACTCACCTTTTTTGCATCAATACATACCCAAGCCTTTCCTTTGAAGCATCCGTATATACCACAAAATCCTCCAATCCTTTTGGAAGAGCTAAAACTATGGCTATTGTTAATCTATTCTTCAATTCTTGAAAATTTCTCTCATAATCATTATCCTAGTTAATGGTTGATCTTTCTGAGCTACCTTAGTCATTGGGCTAGTTGTTTTAGAAAACTCTTGTACAAATCTTCGATAATAGCCAGCCAAACCCCAAAAACTATGAACTTCTATTACATTCTCAGGCCTCTTTCAATTGATTATCACTACTATCTTAGAGGAATCAACCTCCACTCTATTTTAGGATGTGGTATGTCTAAGAAATAATACCTTTTCTATCTAAAATTCACATTTACTAAACTTAGCATACAACTTATGCTCCTTTAAAGTTCTGAGAACTAAGTGTAAGTGCTTAGTATGTTCTTCTCTAATCTTTGAGTATACCAAGATATTGTCAATAAAGATTACCATAAACTTATCTTGATATGGTCAAAATATTTGATGCATTAGATCCATGAATACTACCGGAGCATTTGTCAGACCAAATGGCATCACCATAAACTCAAAGCGACCATATCGTGAATTAAAGGCAGTCTTTGGAATATCTTTCTCTCTAATCTTTAACTGGTAATACCCCAGCCTCAAGTTTAACTTTGAGAAGATTGTGGACCCTTGATATAGATCGTACAACTCCTCGACATGCGATAAGGGATATTTATTTTTGATAGTGACCTTGTTTAACTCTCTGTAATTAATAAACATTCTCAAGGACCCATATTTTTTCTTAACAAATAGTACTAAGGCTCCCCAAGCAGATGTGCTAGGCCGTATAACTCTATTTTCCAATAGTCCCTTAAGCAAATCCATCAATTCTTTCAATTCCACTGGTGCCATTCTATAGGGAGTTTTATATACCAGTGTGGTTCTTAGTAGTGTGTGAATGACAAATTCTATCTCTCTGTCTGAAGGTAATAAGTTTAGCTCTACCAAAAATACTTTAGGCTATCCAATCACTACTTCTGCCTCTTCGATTTTAGCCATATCTTGGGGATTATTAATAAGATAAGCTAAAAATCCCTGTCCGTCTTTCTTCAAAATACTTTTAGCTTTCAGTGCCGACATAATTGGTATTAGGTAATTTTTATCCACCAATTGATGGGTTGATACTGACATCTTATTTGCAAGTGTCACATACTTCTTATAACAGTTCACTTGTGCTTGATGTCTATATAACCAATCCATAGCAAGAATCAAGTCATACCCTTGAATGGGCATTTGAATAAGATTGGCTGGGTATATCTCACCTCTTATCATGATTGAGCATTCTCGATATATAGTATCAGTAGTCAACCCTACTCCTAGTGACGTTAGAACTTCTATTTTGTATGCTATAGTCTTAAGTGGCTTATTCATCTTTTGTAAAAATGAGGTAGATATAAAAGAGTGGGATGTACCAAGATCATACAAGACATTACTAGTGATTCCAAAGATAGAAATCATACTTTCAACCACCTCATTTGGGCTGGGTGCATCCTCTTTTGCTACTGCATAAGCTCAAGTCTGCACTTTCTATTTTTCTTTTCCTTCTACTACTTGCTTTCTTTTTTCACCAGTAGGTTTGGCCCTTTCCTCTTGGAGTAATCTCATAAAATGTTTTGGTTGTTGCCACATCTTATGCATTTACCCTGCTTTATCCAGCATTTAGTTTCATCATGTCTTAACTTTCCACATAATCCACACTATTTCTAACTTGCACTTTGGGCTAAGTCTATTACCCTTTCAGCTTGTGGTACTTGAGGCATAGCGTTCCCCATTTGTAATTTAAGCTGCTTTCTTCCCACACTACTTTATCCTCTAGGGTGTGGCCTTGCTTTCTAATTTCTTTCTTTAAATTTGTGGATTTTTTGTAGTTCTGACTCTAATTGTAGTGCTCTGCTTATCGCCATATTCAAATTTAATAGATTGAAATCAGCTAATTCTCATCCAAGTTCTAATCTCAACTCCTGTATGAATTGCTGGGTTTGTCTCTTCTATCATGAAAGGAGCATATTGAATTAATCAACTGAATGTTACATCATATTAACTAACTGAATAGTTTTCTTGAATCAAACTTATAAATTCTCTTTCCCTTACTTGTTTAACTACCATAAATTCTCAAGTGAAGTTTTCCCAGGTTCTGAGAGTTTCTACTGTAGTCCACCTTCATTTGATCATTTTCCACTAATTATGTGCAGGACCCTCTAGGAGAAAGGTAGCATATCTAATCTTCTGTTCATCAAGATACCACAGAGTATAAAATATCTTTTCTAAACTCTCAACCTACATCTTTGTCTTTCTATCATTAGGCTCTCCAACGAATGTAGGAGGTTGGAGCTTTAGAAATTACTTTAACGCTCGATCGTCAGTATCCTCATCATTTGCCCTTGCTCTGCCTCTCTTAGCTTGGCCATGTCACCGATCCCGTTGCCTTTCTTGGTGCCCATACTCGGCCTACTAGTTCATGGCTAGTGTTAATGGATTGGACTGTGAACTTTATTTCTTCGGCCATGCCTATGTTTAATGTTCCAAGGTGCGACACCTCTCTTACTAAGCGGTCTACCCCTATGGCCTACTCTTGCCAAATCGGGAGCACCAACACTTTCACACGATGCAATCATAGGCTAGATCATTTTTTAAGTCTTAGATCGGTGGTCATTTCGTCGCAAAAATATTCAAATAATTATCAACTCTCTCGAAACTCAAATCATGGCAAAAATATAGAAAATAAGTACAAAAATAATTAATAAGTCAAACCACATAAATTAAATAGTACTTTAGCAGATTACAGTCGAGAAAAAGTTCTATTCATGTATATAAGTTAGCATGAGTAATTACATCTGAGTATTTACAATTTCAAAACTTCAAAAAGGAGTTATGCTATCAGTATGCCTAGTCATAAAAGAATTGACAAGGTTATATAGGTATCATCCTGGAGTTAGATAACCTAGCCGAATAAGTTTAGTTTAACTATTAAAGCTATGTTATATGTATATGTACATAGATACATCTTATATATACTAACAAAGTGCTCAGTCTAAGTCTTCCTTATTTGTGATAACTGATTCAGTGTTTTCTCTTCTTCTTTAATCTCCACAATCTTATCATCCTCAAGGGGTGCATCCTCCAAAAACTCTAACCCAACAAGGTCATCACCATGCAGTACATCAACTAGGAACTCTGGCTTAGCTGTATCATCCTCAGGTGGTATGTCAATTAAAAACTCTTACACCAGGTCCATCTTCGAATCTTTTTCCACAAGATCCTCCTCTACATGGTCCTCCTCTATAAGGTCCTTCTAAGAAACATCTTTAGTAGGCCCTATGGCATGCTCCTATGTTAGCTCTCCAGTAGGAACCTCCTCAATATGGATACCTTGATCATGTCTCTGCTTAGAAAAGAGGCGAATCCCCGATGGCCCTACTCTTTTATTGATACCTGCTCTAAATCCTATAGCTTGATCTATGGTGTTGTCATAGGAAGCTACTATCCACCTAACTTTCTCTATGATAGGCCAAGTCACATTGACATTCCCCTTATGGTCAAACTCTAATGTCCTAAAGGTTTCTTCCATGTGAAAATATATGGCCCAAAGTTCCTCAATCTGGGCCTCTACTATTTTAACTCATATTTCCTTTCTCTCTATATATCTCCCTTTAACCTATCCAACATATAACTCCTAGCACCCATTGTCGATTTCAAATGATAGGCCTCGACTTCCCTATCCATTAAGGCCTCTCTCATGTCAGAAAATCTCTCTTGAAAAGTTCTATATTTCTATTTCAATTCTTCCTTCTCGGCTTCCAAAGCTCTAATCTTCTCTTATAAAGCCTCTACAGTTTCATTCTCCTCAATAGGTTCATTCCCTCAGTGTCCATTAGCTATCATGCAGTTTATCAATATTAAACAAATAAAATTGATCTTAAGTTCCCAAGTTACATAACACTTTCTCTGAATATGCAGATCACTTAAAGGTTAAATCTTAGGATTTTGTCTCAGTTTAGCTTAGGTTTTCAAATCCAAGCTCTAATACCACCTGTAGTGCCCCCTCTTAGGATAACACCCAAGTTGTGGTACTATTCCAGTTCATTCCTTAAGTATGCATCAATAAAATCAATAGGCCCATAAACTTTTTCATAATTTTTCACCAATAAAATCAACAACATTACAACCTTATAGCATGCTTTAATCCAAATGTGGAAGCTATATCAAAGTACTAAATACCATAATGAGAAGTTCAACAGTATTCAAACCAAAATGTCATCACTAGTACCATGATTCATATATATAAACTACGAATATATCAGTAGTCATGATATATCACAACATCTCTAAACAAAACAACCCAAAATACAGTCATATATACTTATACATAAACATGCTCTAATACAAATCATCTCTACCAGGTTTGTTAGTCCTCATATTTTCCTCTCTTATACTTGTCTAAATAAAGACAAGTAATACACAAAGGTGAGTCATAAGGACTTAGTGAGGATAGTGTAAAGTAATGCATGACCAATTGCACATTAAGGTACACAGATAACAATCGATGACAGTTCAGTATAAGGACAACAAGTCAATGCTAAAAGAAAACAATAAAGAAAACCAAGTTACTAACAACAGCTAGGTTAGAAGTTGTTGCTAGGTCAAACGCTATGATCGTTAACCCAACGGCCTATTTGTCTCAATCGATCTTGCTTGATAGATTTAGGGATATCTTAATCAATCACAGTCAGAAGGTATAAATGTTCCTCATTTAGGGATATCTTAATCAATCATGAACATCAACCCAATCTAGATTGGAATACCACTCTAGTCTTATTGCTCCAAAAGCATAATACAATTACAACGATGGCAAACGCAACCACATATACAGGTCAAGGATAAAAAATATCATGCATATTGGAACATCTATATACCTCCATAATAGTACAATAATAGTTTAGTTCAGTTTAGTACAGTAACAATTAGTTTAGTAGCTCATGCATAATAGCTCGGCAATAACAGTAGCTCAAGTATAATAGGTTGGCATTAACAGTAGCTCAAGCGTAACAGCTTGGCAAGGTACTCAACCAACAGTTCTCTTATACATATGCTTTTTAATTTGATTAGTCAATCAATTAGATGCCAACATGGCAAAATAATAAGTTTCACAAAATAGTTTCAATAAAGCTAATACGTAACAATGACAATCAAAATCAATCAAGAAATTCGATGCGGCTAACAAAAATATACGATACAATTTGACTGGTATGATAACATATGAGATATGGAATTGCTCGTGGTACCAGAATAGAAAGAGTAGTTGAATTAAAATAATTTCGATACATGATAGGCAATGTTACTATTCATAAGCTCAACAATTAATGACAGACAACGATATTCAATGAAAAAAAGTTAAGATAGTAGAACCTCATGAGGTTCAAGCACAATTAATAATAACAATCAAATCGGACATCAAGCAGTAGAACCTTATAGGGTTCGATAATTAATTAATAACAATAATGATAGCAAAGACAAGTATCAGATCAGCTGAACCTCAGAGGGTTCAATCACAATAACATTACCTTACTCAAAGAATTACCAGGTCAATTAATCCTCATCTTAATCATGTCAGTGATGTAGTCAAACTCTACTAATCCTCAGGGTCAAATCCACCATTACCTATTTAAAAGAGTAGCTTTATATTAAAATCCATGTTCAACCCTGACGATCACTAACACTTAGAATCATACCAATAACAGCTTTAAATCTAAATGATTATTCTATTGATACATTGCTTAGGGTTTGACTAGATATCACTGTTCTTAACTTGCTATTAGTATTAGATATATAAACACATACAGTGCTCACTTATATATGCAATTCCATAATGATACTCGATATTGATTATAATAATCCAATTATCAATAAAAATCTAAACCTTTGTCAATTAAATCATGGTTACATAAAATTAAGGTTTTCTACTCTTAGTATGCTATATAACCTATAGTTTACATGAAATAATTTTGTTTTGGATTTACTAGGCTTATTTAATCGATCAAAAGTGTTTTGTTTTTATGCATGAGTATTCTAATTGATAATTTCCATCATTATATATGATAATACAAGGTTTGACGATGATTGAAATGTGTATATACACACATACAATCACATATATATTCATCATCATTTTTATAATAATTCTTCACAAACGATTAGGCTACGTGTATGTATTCACCATGATGAGATGATGATTTTGTCCAATCGCCACCGCAGTTGAAAAGTTCAATGCCTCCACCCCTAGATGCCTCTCATCAAGAGCTTTCTAATGGTACCCTTAGTTTCCTATTTCTTCACCAGAAAAGGAAACATTGCCTCAAAGCCTCCAAAACCCCTATCTCTCCTACTAGTTTCCACCCTCGCCGTCGTGTTTCACTGCCATGCAATACTTCTATGTAGATCTATTTGTCGAGTAATACTTAAAATACCCTTTAGATTTGTTGGTAGATGCTAGAAAACTCAAAACCCAGCTGCCCGATGGGAACCTATTTTTTTGATCTCCTCTGTCAATTTTTCGATCTCTTCTACCATACCTCTCCAATGGACATTAGCCATGTACATTGGTGTTGTTGGAGAGCTAAAGGTAAAGGGAGTTCAAATATGGTGTTGTTTCAAAAGAAAAACGATTGTCATCGGTGGTTGATGGGTGGTTGACCACGGTGAAAAGAAGAAAGAAAAAGAAAAAGGAAGAAAGGTGAAGAAGCAAAGGAAAATGGTGAAGGAAAAATTGTGCTACCCATTTTTTTAAATCTAATTTTCCATTTTTGCAATTTAGTCCTTAAGAAATTTAAGTTATGCAATTGAGTCCAAAAACTTAGAAAACAATTATAGCTGATAGTTGCTTATGGTTTTCCATGCAAGCCCCAAACCTTTTCAAAATTATGCAATCAAGTCCTTAAAAATTGCAATTCAACCCCAATAGTTTCAAATAAATGAAATTGAGTATGTAAAAATTATAATTTGACCACAACGTGTAAAATAATTAATAAATAAAATTCATAATAATTCAAATAATGGTAATATACATATAAATGTAATTACATATTAGGATGGGTCAAAGTGAAGTATAAGAGATGCCCAATTAAATGATGATATGAAAAGGCATCAAATAGTAAATCACCAAGATTTTTGGAGAGCTTTAGAAAGGCATCCATGGAAGTTGAGGCTGGCTTGGTGCCAAGAAAACCACAGTCATTCAAGATGTTGAGCACATATTTTTGCATACACAAAATCAAACCTTAAGAAGAGTAGGCTATTTCCAACCCTTCCCCCTCCCCCCCCCCTAAAAAAAAGAAAATGCAAATCCCAAAGATCCTTAATTCAATTTTGGTTGCCTAAGAATTCCTTAACTGAATCAATTTTGGAGAGATTGTTGCCAGCTAAAATGATGTCATCTATGTAGGCCAAAAGAGCATTCAAGGGGCTGCCAAAAGACTTACTGAATAAGGAGTGATTGTGGACTTCTTATATCTTAAAAAAACTAGAATAGTAGTTAGTTTGGAAAACCATTGGTAGCTGGTTTGTTTTAGCCTATAAAGCAACTTCCAAAGCTTGCAAACTATATTAGGATAAGAGGAAGAAAGAATGAGAGATAGATGCATATATACTTCTTCAAGTAAGTCACTATGAAGAAAGGTATTATACACATCTAACTATTTGAGAAACCAACCCTGACTAATAACACTGGTAAGAAGGAGATGAAGAGTGGTCATTTTGGCTATCAGTGAAAAAGTATCAAAGTAGTTGATGCCCTTAGTTGGCATATAACCCTTAGCTATAAGGTGGGCTTTATGCTATTTTACAGTTCCATCGGCTCGATATTTTATGTGGAAAACCCACTTAAAGCCCATAATAATTTACAAAAGAGGTATGGACGTGAGATATTGGAATAGTGCTCTATAAGCTAATGAGATTGGCCTTGTACAAACTATTACCTTGTAAAATAATCTTGATTTAATAATATTCTCTACATAGCCGTCTTCATCTTATGCTTTATTATACTTCACTTGCATTTGGATAAAGCCCTTAGATCACTTAAGACTGCGGGACTTGGTTCAGTGACCATGGAATAAATCTCACACAATTGTGATCTTAAAACTTCCAAGTCATAGGATCTTATAAGATGGGGCATTTAAGATTCAGATAGACTTGCACTAATAATGCATAAATCTAAGGGTTGGAGATTGCTTCGTTCCATGAGTAACTATATAAGATACAAGTGCATGTTAATAGGTGCTTGTTAGAGAACAAGGTACTAAAGACCCGCCAGAGAATCCCCTAGATAGCTAAAGTGGTAAGTTGGCAGTGGGTGGTTTTCCTACTTACACAAGTGTATATTATTAGTCCTCTGACATGAGGATCTACGGTAGTCTTGCATCCAGTCCTCTTACTTTAACTCATTCTTAACCACTTAATAGGTCTTTTAGGTTGAGATTAGGTATGAGCTACTTGGCATGGGGATTTGTGAGATCCAAATTGGAATCCGACTCTTCACTATTGTGAAGGGCAAGTATATCTCCTATGTGTTCTACAATGATCGATTTCAAGAAATTCTTATGCAAGGTGGTGTGACAGTTTGGAAAAGGAGTTTTCCAAAGTTGAGGTCATACAAATAGATTCGAACATTAAAAATAAAGACATAGAATCGAGGCTAATGAAAAGCTAACAAATATCTTGCCCTAGGCCCCTTTCGGGAGATAGAAGACAAAAGAACTGTAATTGCATGGCATACATAGAGTGATGATGGTTCTCTAGAATATTCATTTTAGCTAATTAGTAGGGCTCCATGGGCTTGAGGTTGGACATCGACCATGGAGAACTCTTCGATTAATGAGATTAATTAAAAGAGTTTTAAACTAGCATGAATATGAGATATTTAAAACTCACAAATGAATGGTAGAACCTATTGGGTCACACACAAAATCTAATTAGCTTCGTAATTGATGGAGAGAATTTTCTAAGGAATTAGAAAAAAGATCTCTCTATCCTAATGGGCCAAACTTTGGTGCCAAGTTTGAAGGTCAATTTTAGCTTGATTAATTGAAGTGCTAAATTAATCAACTAATTTAAAGAGTTAAATTAGACCAATAATTAAGGAGTTAATTGTTGGATGCCAACATGACCATCAATTGGTCAAGTTAACTTAAAGAGTTTAGTTAACAATTACGCTTAAAAAGTTAAGTTAGTTTGACTTAAAGAGTTAAGTCAAAGCATAATTAATTAAATTAAAGAGCTTAATTTGATTAATTAGGATGAATGCATTTTTGGAGGGAAGACTCAAATGAGATTTCAGTAGTATCTTAATTAATTTGAAATGAGATTCCAAATGTAATTAAGAAGCAAATGAAATTCAAATGATTAGATTCCCTTTGCCACCTAAGTAATCTGGGCTGCCCTCCCTCTCATGGGATGTGTGATGCCAAGGTGGCATCACAAAAATTTGTATCTATATATAGATATAGTGAGGTACATGGCCAGAGAGAGAAAAAGGTGTGCCAAAGGTGTGAAGAATTAGATTCTTCGTTTTTCCCTCCAAAAATATCCCCTTGTGAAATCTAGCATTTCATAAGTTGAAAGCTTAACTTTTCTTCCTTTTTCTACCAATTTTTGGCCTCCTTCATTACCAATTCTCTAGTTCTATTCCATCTTATGAATTAGCGAATTAAGGAAGTCTCATTAGTGTGCGGACTATTTTAATAGAGGCAAGATGTATGCCTTGCTCTATTTTTGGAGAGTTTTCTGCGTGAAGTTGGACTTTGCAATTTTCTCCAGAGTGATCCATATGTCCAATTGATCTAAATTTTTGAATGGAGATTCCACAAGGTGTTGGATATTTTCAATAATTTTTCCAAACGTTTTGGGGATGATTTGGTAGGGCGATCATCATAATACATTTATTGTGCTGCAAATAGATAAAATCTGGAAGCAGTGAAGTGTTCACTTGTTTCTTTCTGGATTTACTTATCAAGGTAATCCTCTATCTAAATTTGAATCTAAGGCATGATTATATCCCTGTAATACTTGTAGGCACTAGTTATTTTATGTTTTGAAGTTTTGATTATAGATCTTAGTACTTATCATGCTTTCATGAGAGTCCAAGTTTCATTTAATGCAAGAGCAACAAGCTCACACTAAATAGCATCAATCCAATATGAATGCTTGATAGCACCCTTATAAGTTTTGGTTTAGGATTAGTGGAAATAACATAAGTATATTTAGCATAAGAAGGCAAAAGGTGCGAATAGAAAAGTACATTAGAGAGGCGATTGAGAAATGCTTGATGCTAGAGGGGTTGGTTCAACTGAAGCAAGGTAGCAATGGAAGTCCTTGAGGTAGGATAGCCTAGTGCAAAGTCTGGTCTATTTATAAGTCAGCTAAGTAGATGGTAATGCAATATTCATAAGAAATGAGAAAAGAGAAGGATCGAGAGCCAGTTAGAATGATATGCAGAAAAAGGGTTAAAATCAGTGTGTATGTGGGATTAGAATGGGAAAGTAAGTTCATGTAAGGTAACATGACATGAGACGAATATTTCTTTAGAGTGAACATGTAAGAAAAGGTAGCCTTTGGTGCTTGGTTTGTAACTGAGGAACGGCTTGACAAGCTTAGGGATCAAGTTTTATGTGATGGCTAATGAGGGTACTAGCATAGCAAAGAGACCCAACGACGCAAAGAGTAATGTAATTGAGAAGGCATTATATAATAATTAGTATGGAGATTTTCTTGAAGTAAAAGAGTAGAAAGCATGTTGATGATATGAATGACATGGGCGACTGCATATGCCTAATTAAGTTTGGGAAAGTTTGATTGGAAAAGTAATGCCTTAGCTACGTTAAGTATAAGTTGATGTTTGTGTTTAACTATCCCATTTGCTGTGGGGTTTCAACACAAGAAGTTTGGTGTATGATGCCTTTAGATGTATACAAGGTAAAAGTACAAATTCAATGTCATTATTGCTTTGTATAGTTTTAATTTCGCTAGAAAATTGAGTTTCAACTAAATGGAAGAAAGAATGTAATAAGTTTTGAGCATCATATTTACTTTTAAAAAAACACAACCACATATAACAACTAAAGTCATCTACTGTTGTAAGAAAATATTGAAATCCATGGATAGATAAGGTAGCCAATAGTCCTCATATGTCTATATGTATACGTTCAAAATAATGGGAAGAAGTACTAGTACTAAGAGAAAAGAATTTCTTATGCTTGGCAGAATAGCAGATGACATATTTCGAGTGATCAGATAACACTAAATTAGGTATGTAAGGATTACGTAACTTAATGTAGCTATTAGAGGCTTAGCCAAGGTGAAGATGCTGAATGTTGGAAGGGACAGAAGCAAATGTGTGAGTTATGGCAGAAGTTCATGAGGGGGCAATCGAGGATGTATAAGCCATTGTGCAACCTACCTGAACTAATCATTCATGACCTCAGTTTCTACAAGAGATAATAAGAATTATAAAATATCAAGCAACGGCTAGCAACATATAGAAAATTAAAAAAAAAGTGTGGGGAGAAAAAGAGCATTATGAATGGTGAGAATGGGTTTGAGGGAGACAGAACTGGAAAGGGAAGCATGCACACAACTACAATTAGGCAAAGCAACAAACATAGGGGAAATTTGCCCACAAAAAGTAAACAACAAAACAGATGAGGCAGTATGATTAGTGGCACTGGAGTCGAGAATCTATAATGGAGAGGAGAAAAGAGGATGAGAGTTACTTAAAGCATTAACAGAAGCAAGTTGAGAAAAAATATGACTGATGGGGAGAGGTGAAGATTTGCCCGTGGTGGACTGTTGAAGAATTTTAGAGAACTTGAGAATATTGTTCTAGAGTGAAAGAGAAACTTGGGGATTCAGGCTGAGTTGGAGTAGTAACAGGGGTAGAAAAACCAATTACTAAATTTGCAATAACAATCATGTTAGCTGAGGTGCCTCATCCGTAAGGTTTGTATCTCGATGGAAATTTATGTTACCAATAACAAGTCTTAATGGTATGATGGGGCTTTCCACAAAAGGTGAAAAAATGGTTATCAATGGTGTTTTAAGATTTAAAAGAAGTTAGCTAAAAGCATTAAAGAAGAGTCGACAATAAAAGAAAAGAAGATTTGTTCACAAACACCTGATGGACATAGGGAAAAAGTTGTCGTTCTTACTAAATAATGAGGGAGAAAGCTTGGTTGATTGGTGAAAGTAAGTCTATAAGTAGGATTTGAGATCAAACTGTAGAAAATTGATCACCTAAACCATGAAGAAATCAAAGGACATAGTCATTATTCTAGTATCGTTCAATAATGTTAATGGCACTACAAGAATAGGTGCTGGAGTAAGAGCAAGAGGGGATTGAACAAAAATTTAAGAGTTTGTCCCAAAGGATCTTAAGAGCAGTAAAGTAATTAATGAAGGTATGATCACCTTACCAGAAAAAGTATATCTCTTCCTGAAGTTTCAAGATGCAAAAGGTGTCACCTTGTGAGAATTGCTTGTGAAGATCAGACTAGACATTGAATGCTATGTCAAGCTAACGAATGCTCTAGGTTATCATTAGAGAAATAGAATGAATAAGCAAAGACAACACTATAGTGGTGCAATGCTCTTAAGCAGAAAAGAGAGCGTCGGCATGTGGCGGTGAGGTAAAGAACCATCAACAAAAGCTAACTTGTTCTTAGACATAAGAGATATTTTCATTACCTTGCTCCAGGAAATAGAATTGCTATATGAGAGAGTAGGAGAAACCTAAGTGAGAGAAGGGTTTTCTTTAGGGTGGAGGAACAAAGGGCTTAAAGGATTAAAAATAGGATCCTAGGAAGTAGCCATTGAAATAAAATGTTACAGAGTCGCCATGGTACCATGAGAGCTGAAGAAGGAAAGTTGCTCTAGTACTATGAGAGAATTGGGTATGGCTAATGCCAGAAAGAATAATTGTATATCTATGTATTATCTCATTTGTTTACACAATGTTACAAGTATATATGTACATGTAGCCCTAATAAATTGGTCAGAAAACATCAAGCCAAAAAGGAAAACCAATATTCTATCTACACGTGGAAGAAAGAGAATTAGATGATGACAAAAAAGGATAATAAAATGAGATAAACGAGTATCAGCTATGTTGTGGTTTAACAAATATTAGAAAGAGATTCACGTCTTTTGCACATGACTGTGAACTCTCTATTGGATGTTGTGGAGGATCGTAACATAATTTTGAAATTAATCTTAATCTCATATATAACTACATATTTGCAATTTTGATCACTTGGGAAATAGTGATATAAAAAACATCATATAGGACTTATAACTATACTCTCATTCAATTAAATTTTTGTATAAATTTAATTAGAAATTTATCATTACATGTCAGTATTACACTACTTTGATAAATAAATTATAAAGTTTTTGAAAATCCAAAAAATATATAGGAATTTTATAAGGGATCTTATTTAAAAATACCCAAACCTACTTTCAGTTCATGATCTAATCCCCACCTACTCATTTTATAGTTTTAGCTCCCTACTTCAAGTTTCCCACTCACTTGTTTTCACCAGAATGCCCCCATAAGTCTTTCCCCCCCTTGCCCATTTTTGGTTTAGTTTACATACAAACACTTTCTCTCTCTATTTGCATACCTGGATTTTCTCTCCGCATCTCTCCTACAAACACACCTAGGCATTTTCTTTCTTTTTTCTTCTACTTTTTCTTTTTTTTTCTTTTATTTTTCCACCATTGACAACCTATTTCTTAATGGGTCTTGTGGTAGGCCTTTATTAATTTGTTGTGTTGGAAAAAGAGAATGGCTTATACAAGCAATAGAGAAATTAAGAATTCCTCTTTTCTCTTTTGTTGAAAATTTTTCAATTTTTTTAGTAGTCCAACAACATTGAAGAACTCAACTACTCAGTGAGAAACTAACAACCAATACACAAATAGGATTTAGAGATAGGTTCAAGCAAAAATTTGGCATTGAAGAAGTATGTTGAAGAGAGGGTGGAAATGGAATTGTTGAGAGTTGCTCAACCTTCATGGGCCTCCCAGATGTTTTTTTACAATAAAAGAGAAAAGCAAATAGGATTTGGAGTTTGAAGGAAAGAAGTCATGACGTAATAGGAAAATAGTCCAGAACAACTATTTCATTGCATATATATAGTAATATACAATATATGAATATATTGTACTATTCTTTTAGTGTATAAAATAGTCATGAATTATTATTTTTCAGCCACAAGACATTTTTATATTTTGAGTCATTTTTTGCTACTCTGCAAATCAAAAAATAATACCTCATTTCAAAAGACCAATACTTCATTTATGCAAATACATACTTGATAATAAGAAAGAACTTCATTTTATGAAATTAATTTTGTAATAAAGTATTTTTATAATTAGTTGTCATATGGCCTAATTTGTCTCAAATTATTAGTGAAAACAACATATAAGACTATCTAAAACAACGAAATCACATTGCCTTAAAGTAATGGAAGGGATACACATGCATTCAAATAGTTAGGAAGACAGCCACTAGTGTAAAGCACTATTATACGTGATAATTGTTTCAGTTCGACATCAATATTATACGAAAAATAAACAGTTCTTGGCTAAGCACTATATCAAGAACAATAAGAGTTAAACTGAACGATGTTCAAAATATATAAAACTGATATTGCAAATCAGAAAAATAATAGCTTATATTCAAAAATCAAATACTTCACCTATGCAAATACATACTTGATAAGAGGAATAAAAATACTTCATCTTAATGCATTTGAGTGTTTTTGTATTCACTCATAGTATACAGTAATTTAAGTCAATTTATTAGTGAAAACAACATATAAGACCATATTGTTTGTCAACTTATTAGTGAAAATAACATATAAGACCATTTAAAACAATAAAATAATATTTTCTTCGAATAATGCTATGGATAAGTACACATTAAAATGGTTGGGAATACAACTACTAATGTAAAGCACCAGTATATTTGGTAAAATAATTCATTTGAACGTCCACCTTGAAGAAAAAAATAAGGTTTTGTGGTTGTACCAATTTAACAAAGTCTAGAAATGTTAAGTTGAATGATATCTAAAGTTTATAAAAGTAATAAAACATAACAGAAAGTTAATAACTCATTTTAATAGACCACTATTTCATTTTTGTAGATAAACACTCGACTACATAAATGTAAAACTTATCTTTATTATAGTGCCCCATCTAAGAGATGCTTGCTTCCAATCGAGGTGCTACTCCATTCAAAATTTTTTTTTCAAAGCCACTTACATACCTCCCAAAAACATTCTCAACCTAAGAAATTTCATAACTTCAAATAGAAGCTAGTCAAATGACGGGCAACCCAAGTTCTCATAACAAATCACAATTGCTCAAAGGCCCATAATTTAACTTATATATTCGTATCTTTAGCACAATCTTATTAGTTTTTTTTGCTTTCATGTTGAATAACACATTCTAAGAAAATAATATCATTTTTGGGCAAATTTAGCACTTGACATTAACTATATTATACTGAATATTCATAATCTAGTAGGTATGCATAGTATTTTTATACTTGCTTTTTCTTTTGCTGAATTTACCTTAATTTGATGGGTGAAACAATGCATAAGATCCTTTGATAGATCAAAATTATGTTTTCGTCAAGTAAAAGTTGTGATAGTATGTGTCCAAATGGTTAGGGACAAAAATATCCATATCCAACCATTTATATTCTCATTCATATTAGTGTAAATCATTGGTGTATGAGGTAAATGTATCCTTCTGGCACCACCATCAAAAGCCAATGAACCCACATGACTAAATCAGTCCTAAGATTAGCACATCATGGCTTAATTCATGTAATTGTCAAATTAAAATAAATTCAACTTAATCTCCAAGAATGATACTAAAAATCAACAAAACATAACCTATTTTTGGGATTTTTATACTTCATCTTTTGTACTAAATTCATCTTGTTTTGTAAATATTTCATGTATTTTTGTACTTTCTTTAATTTACCTCAATTTGATAGGTGGAACAACATATAAGACCGTTTTAACATATTCCGCTTTTCTTCAAGTACTGGACGTGGTGGTAAGTGTTCAAATGGTTGGGAACATAAACACCAATAGCCAACCATTTGTGGTCTCATTCATACAAATGTAAACCATTAGTATATAAGGTAAATATATCTTTTTGGCACCACCATCGAATGCCAATAAACCTCTCATGACTATGTCAACTAATACATCATGGTTTAATGTTCATGCAATCATTAGATTAATATAAATTCAACTTAATCTCTAGTGTACTAAGAATGATACCAAAAACTAACAAAAAAATACCTATGTTTAGGAATTTTATACTTCACCTATGCAATTTTATAGTAAATTCACCTTGTTTTGTAGTTATTTTGTGCGGTTTTGTACTTACCTTTTCTTTAGCTAAATTTACCTCAATTCAATGGGTGGAACAACACATAAGAGCCTTTAACACAGTAAAATCATATTTTTTTCAAGTAATGATCGTGATAGTAGGTTTTCAAATGGTTAGGAATACAAACACCCATATCCAACCATTTGCAGTCTCATTCATACTCGTATAAACCATTGGTGTATGAGGTAAATATATCCTTTTGGCACCATTATCGAAAGCCAATAAACCTCCCATGACTATATTAGTCCTAAGACTAATACATCATAGCTTAATCTTAATGTAATCATTATATTAAGATAAATTCAACTTAATCTCTAATGTACTAAGAATGATATTGAAAATTGATAAACAAATACCAATTTTTGGGCCTATTATTCTTCATCTCTACTATTTGTACTAAATTCATCTTCTTCTGTACTTATTTTGCTTGTTTTTGTACTTGTTTTTTTTTTTTTGGCCTAGTTGACCTTAATTAAATGTGTTTAACAACACATAAAACTCTTTAACATAATAAAATCATCCTTCCTTTAGGTAATGGTAGTGAAAGTATGTGTTCAAATGGTTGGGAACACGAACACGTATATCTAACCACTTGTGTTTTCATTCATACTAGTGTAAACCACTGGTGTATGTGGTAAATGAATTCTTTCGACACCACTATCAAAACTCAATGAGCCTATCATGACTATATCAATCCTAAGACTAATACAAGATGGCTTATTATTCATGCAATCATCATATTAAGATAAATTCAACTTAATCTCTAATGTATTAAGCATAATATTGGAAATCGGCAAAAAAATACCTCTTTTTGAAACTTTCATATTTCATATCTGAAAATTTGTACTAAATTCTCCTTGTTATGTACTTATTTTGTGTGTTTTTGTTCTTGCTTTTTCTTTGGCTTAGTTTAACTCAATTCGATGGGTGGAGCAACACATAAAACCCTTTAACATAATAAAATCATTTTTTCTTTAGGTAATATTTGTGATAGTATGTGTTCCAATGGTTGGGTACACAAACACTCATGTCTAACCACTTGTGTTCTCATTCATAATAGTATAAACTATTGGTGTATAAGGTAAACGAATCCTTTTGACACCACCACTGAAAACCAATAAACCTATCATGAATATGTCAGTTCTAAAACTGATACATCATGACTTAATAATCATCTAATCACCAAATTAAGATAAATTTGACTTAATCTCTAATATTCCAAAAATAATATTGAAAATTGATAAAAAAAAAATAATACTAATGTTTAGACTTTTATACTTCATCTCTACAGTTTTGTATTGAATTTGCCCTTGTTCTGTACTTGTTTTGTGTGTTTTTGTACTTACTTATTCTTCAGTCAAGTTTACATTAATTCAATGGATACAACAACACATAAGAACTTTCGACACAATAAAATTATCTTTTATTAAAGCAATGGTCATGATAATATGTGTTCAAATAGTTGAAAACACAAATACCCCTATTCAACCACTTGTGGTCTCATTCATACTAGTATAAACCATTGGTGTATAAGGGAAATGAGTCCTTTCAACACCACCATCGAAAACTAATGAACTTATCATGACTATATTAGCCATACGACTAATACATCATGACTTAATAATTATGCAATCGCCAAATTAAGACAAATTCAACTTAATCTCTAATATACTAAGAATGAAACTAGAAATCGACAATAAAAATATTGGTTTTTGGGACTTTTATACTTCATATCTATAGTTTTGTATTGAATTTTCCCTTATTATTTACTTATTTTGCATGTTATGAAAAGGAACTTCCTTTGCCCTTATTATCTCCACCAATATTAAAATATTTGCACTACTTAATAGCTTGTTGAAAAACATGTCTACAACATTGGCATTTTAGCCTCAACACAATCTTATCAATTGTATTTGCTTTCTTGTTGAATACCATATTCAAAGAAAATAATACTGTTATGAGGTAAATTTATTTGTCCGACACCACCATCGAAAGCCAATGAACCTCTCATGACTATATCAATTCTAAGACTAATAAAGTATGGTTTGACAATCATGCGATGGCTTAACTTAAATTCAACTTAATCTCTTATATACTAAGAATGATAATGTAAATAAACCCAAAAAAACAAGCAAACATTTTTTGGAATTTTTATAATGGATCTTTGCATTTTTGTACTAAATCTACCTTATTTTATACTCATTTTGTGTTTTCATACTTGCTCTTCTTTTGGTCGAATTTACCTCAATTCAATGTGTAAAATAATATGGAAGAGCCTCTAATACAATAACATCATGTTTTATTCAAGTAATGGTCATGATAGTATGTGTATAAATGGTTGGGAACACATATCCACATCTAAGATTTGTATTCTTATTCACACTAGTGTAAATCATTGATCTATGTGGTAAATGTGTCATGTTGATATCACCATCAAAAAGCTAACAATATGTCATGACTATATCTATTGTAGGAATGAAAAATAATGGTTCGACCATCAAAAAATAACTTAAATAATTAAAGTCAACTTAATTTCCAATGTATTAAGAATGATGCCATATACGAAGAAAATAATACCATTTTTTTAAATTACAATACTTAATTCTTGATATATTATACAAAATTTTCATAATCTAGTATGTCTTTAGAGTGTTTTTATTTTTGTTTTTTCTTATGTCTGAATTTAACATGTTAGTTTTGCATTAAAAATTATTAATATCGGTATGCATGTCCAATACTATAACTTTAGTATGTATGACGAACATCCGTATAACCCAAATAATAAACATCCACATTATTCAAATTACTTTACTTATTAAAAACATCCCCTATCATCATCCAAATACTCATTATGAATACTAAATTTATCCTAGTAATAACCATCTGAACATCATGATTCAGCATAGAAAGGAGCAAACTATGCTCATAAGTCAAATTTTTGCCCTCTACAAATTGTACCTTGATCGAGACATTAGTTTTCTCATTTGCATCCTACAAAATATAGAACATACAATCAACAACTGCCTAATTAAAAATAAGTATAAATAAAAAGATGTGAACATTTTAACATATATAATGAAAATTCAAGTACTGCAAACACAGTAAAAAAGTATTGAAAGTTTGCATTTTGGTACTATAATTACTTACACACAATACTAAACCAAGGTTCTAGCATTGAAACCATGATTTGAAATGGATGAAATTAAATAGATGGTAATTAAATTAGTGTTCCGAAAAAACAAAAACAATATGCATTAACTTAAATGACATGAAAAACAAACAAATTTAAGAATTTTTTTTTAAATCTCACAATCATGAAATCTTTGTGAAATAAAATATAGGTGATGATCAAATTAGGGTTCTAAAAAGCAAAAACCAATATGCATTAATTAAAATAATAGGCAAAAAAATAAATTTAAGAAATTATTTTCGACCTCACAACCATGAAATCTTCGTAAAAATAAAATATCTTGTTGCTAAAGTGAAATACCTGATCCAATATCTAAAAATATGGGCAAAATTGAAAGTTTTCTTTTCTTGGGCAGCAAAAATGGTGGGCGAGAAGTTGGAGAAATGAGAGAGCTAGCAGTACACAAGAACATAGTGAATAATAGTGATGAGCATGGCAGAAATGGAGAAAAAAAAAAGAAGAGAAAATGTGAAATGAAGAAGAAAATCGTGAAAGGGACATTAGAAAATGTGGAAGATAGAAAGAATGTTGTTTTTTTTGTGGTTTCAAATTGAAGACATGGGCATTTTAGTTTTTTCAATATAAGTGGGGAGTGAACTCAAAATTTAACTTTGGAACAAGAAGTGTAGACCAAAAAAAGAAAATGAAAAAAGAAAAAACGACATGTGGAGACTAAACATAAAAATAAAGTTGAGTTTGGGGATTTAAGTCCAATTAATAGAATTTTTATACATATTTTAGTTGAATATCATGCACTTAGAAATATATATTTTAATAATCTACAAAATAGTAATTATTGTTAATAGTTTATTACATTACATCATATTTAAAGGTTAAATAATATTGTGATGCATGTAAACTTATACAATTTAATTGCATATAAAAAAAATATAAACATAAATCATATTGCATGTAGAGAGTCAATCATTATTTACAATGAGAAAAGTATCTTGACTCTTCACGCATCAATCTATACCATTCTTTGTGTTTTTACTTAATTCATTCATTACTTTATGTTCTTTGTTATATCTTGGAGTTGGTGTTCTTATCTTGAAATTGTTTAGTTATAATCAAATTAGAGTCACACAATATTTACAATAATTTAAAGTCTTAATTGAAATTTTCTTTTTTGAAACATAGCAGTACAATGTTTAACACTAATCTAACTTAAGACATCTGTGTTTGTCATGTTATATATTTTATTTTAATGAGTATTTCATTCTTTTCCACTTTATGGTAACACACAAATCATGTCCATGCAACACCTCTAAAATTCAGTGTTTTTAAGAAATAAGGATCTAGAATTTAAGATATTGATTGATTAGAACTTAGGGCTCAGAAAATAATCAAAAAGGACTTAATTGCAAGATTTTAGAAAGTTTTGGGGTCAATTTACAATTTATCGAGACTTGATTTGAACCTTTTAAAGGATTTTTAGGGTTGCATGGTGAATAAATGTCATCAAAGTGCTTGATCCTATGCATTAAAATTTTCTAGGTGCTTGATTGAAGAAGGACCAAACCTTGGGGACCTAATTAGATAACATAAAAACTTGGGGAGGGGCCTATGTGTAATTTTGGAAAAATTAGATTTATATAGTTGGCAAGATTTCTTTTCCTTCCACTATTTACTTTCTTCCTCCTTTTTTTTCCTACAAACTCATGTTCACCACCTTCCTAATAATGGGCGACGGAGGGGCTTGGTGGGTTTCACCATTCTAGTAACTGATTGAAGCGAACAAAGGGTATTTTAAGAAGGTCTCAGCTTAATGAAGTGTTTGGTGGGATTTGCCTTGGGTTTCAACCATTGGAGACGGTAGGCTATTTAGGCTTTGTTTGATGGTTTTTGGTAAAACTAGTTAGGGATTTGAGTTTGTTGAGATGAATCACAGCTTTTAGTTGGGTTGTGGTGTTTTCTTTTGGTGATTGACGCTGGCTTCCAACCAGTTTATTCTCCTCATCACGGTGGTTGTGGCAGTACTTTTCGCTCATGATTTTGAGACTCTATAAGACATCTTAGGTAAAAGGGATGGTGGTTTAGATATATTATATATATGTATATATACATACATTATATGCATCATTTGGTAAACCTTGTACATAGTATAGAAATGAGAATTGATATATGTTGGAGCACATATATGCCCATGCATGGATTTTTATGAGATTTGTGGACCCGAATTCGAATTAAAATGATAATTTTAAGATTTGTTGACTTAATTCAAAGATTTGAAACGTGAACTTGTGGATTATGGATTTGAAGCCTAAGTAATAATAATAATAATAATAATAATTGGAATAATTAAGATATTTGGATCATTTATTGTCATTCTTGATACCGATATAAGGTTAAAATATGTAATTGAGGATTAGTTTAAGTGCAATTATTAGATTTAATGTGAAAATTAGGATTTATCATGATAATTATGACTTTATTAGCCACTATGGGCTAATAATATCATTTAAGCCCATGACTATTATGTTAATCAATTAATTAGTGATATTGGGCTATTACGGGTTTATTTATAATTAATAAGGATTATTAGAATTGAATGGGGATTTGATTTTGACTTTATTCTATTGAATTAGGTGGCATGGAATTGGGACTTGTGAAACAGCAAGCTTCCAACAGCAATTGTAGTTTTTGAGACTATGGAGATGAAGGTGTCCCACTTTGGGTAATTACTTTGTTTAAGTTTACTCTTGATTTATTGCACCCCTATAAGTGTTTGCCTATCTGGCATCTTTTCTCACTAACCATTATTCATGATAAGCCTCTATGTGGGTTTTCTTTTATTGTATCGTACTCTAATTATTTGAAATTTGAATTATATTGAATTCTGATTTATATCTATCATTTGGTTTGAATACCCCTATCATGGTTAACTTGCTTGAATAAGCCTGCTCGTAAATTGCTCGATTCGTACTAGCTTATTTCATTGAAATCTAAACTTGGTCAGTAATCGCTCGTTATCTATTATTTGACTTGTATACACCTATAAGGGTTAATACTTGTTGACACTCTATTGAGTTAGTTTTTGCTTGTTCTAGCGCCTAGAACTCCTTTCTATCTTGTTCAATAGTTATTTCCATATTAAGTTGTTATCATATGGCCTTGTCGGCAACTTGCTACATACTAGTAAGTTAATCCCAGCCGTTATGCTTGGGATGATCCTAGTTGTTGTGCTCAGAATGTGCTAATAAGTTGATCACGTCTGTTATGCTAGGGACGTGCTGATAAGTTGATCCTAGCTATTATGCTCGGGACTTGCTGACAAGTTGATCCCAGTTGTTATGCTTAGGAAATGTTGAAAATTGATCCCAACTATTATGCTTGGGATATGCTGATAAGTTGCTTGGGATGTGGTGATATGTCTAACCAATTGACTAACTAATTATACCCCCATTTGTTTATGTTTTACTCATGGAGTAATAAGGATGGTGTAGTTTCTTGGTCTAAATTAAGCTATTGTATGAGTCGGATGACCCATCTATATTTTCTCCTGACTATGATTGATTAAGACGCTCTATATCTCCTAAGCAAGTTCAGTTGAGATGATCTTGGGCTTTATAAGCCAATAGTTACAACCTCGAGTTAATACCTCCTAGAAGTCTTAAATTTGTTGTTGTTTGCTCTTTGGACTTATTACTATAGTTCTTGCTTGTTCTCAATACATTTTGTTATAATTATTAAGTGGTGATCTGTTAGGTTGATTCTCCTCAATAGATCCCTATTATTCCTTATTAAGAATATCCCTCACTAAGTCCTTTGGACTTATCCTTATTTCTTCTTAATTTTCTAAGACAAGATTGAGTGAAGAGTTTGGACTCCAAGTTGGATCGACGAATAAAATCTTGATTTCCCTCAAGTAGGTAAAGATTGTGAACAAGGTCCTCAAGCTTCAATGTATTTCAAAATGTACTAGACTTCTAGTTGTGTATACGAGCTTCCATGAATGTTAAGTTAGTTTTGAGATGTTATGATAGGTCATGGATGTTCGTGAAGGCTTGAACTTGTATATATTTCACTGATGTTATGTATTTTGGAGATTTTACCAAATCGTGTTAAGTTAAAGTACTGTACATTCTTGAAAGATTTGAAGAGAAATGTTTATGGGCCTATCGTTTCTATAGGAAAAATATTAAGATTGAATTGGTAGTGCCTCAACTTAAGTGCCATCCTAAGTAGGGGTGCTATAGATGTGGTATTGGAGCCTAGGTTGTCGATAGCCTAAGCTTTTTGGTGTTATTACGATACGTGATTGACCAATTATATAGAATGGTTTGAGTATGACTTTTAGATATTACATATAATTGGGGAACTTCTTTGTGATTTAAGAATTGAAGATGAATTTGAACAGTTGGCATTAGGAAGATGAGTTCTGTACTATACGATGTTTGTAGGATCTTGTCATATATCGTAAGATGATTAGACTTGTGTATCTTAGAGTTTGGTTTCATTTCATCTAACTCATCTCATTCTTTCATCTTTAGAAGCTTGGAAGTTTATAGAACTAATGGCATCAAAAGAAAACTCTAGTATACCCATTTCTACTAGAACTAGATGACGGGGTAGACCTCTTGAGCAAAAAGGGAGACCGTCCAGCACACAAGCTACTACACAGCATACCCCTAGGTAAAGATACCAATTAAACTATGAACTCAAATAGAATGAGAGGTTTCACAAACCCCTCAAGCTAATCAACCAGTTGGGCCAACCAATAGAGCCCATGTTCCAAATATGGCAACAATTTATGCATTTTTTCCAGCATTAGGAAAAGGGTAATCAAGTAGGAAACATTAAAGAACCTGTAGAAGATCGAGCTTTAGATCAATTTCTCTTATTGTAACCCCTAAAATTCCTAGGAGAGCTTGATGACAGAAAAGCCAAAATGTGGGTTAAGAGCTTGGAAAAGATATTTGGAACTTTGCAATATCTAGATGAGCAAAAGATCTGATATGCTATATTTCTATTAAACTATCCTGCACACAACTGGTGGTAATTGATCGATCATAGGTGGACTGTGGAAGGAACTTAGTGGACCTAGGAAAACTTCACCTAGGAGTTCATGGAAAAATATGTACTAGAGGTGACCAAGCATGCTAGGGAAAAAGAATTCATTGAATTAATATAAGGGATGTCATTAGTTCATTAATATGAAGCTACATTTAGCCGACTAATCCGACATGCACACCATGTACTAGTTGATGAATGGTGATAGGTTTGCAAATTTGTGGAGGGATTACGACAAGAACTTAGATAGGCCCTACTTTGGTGTGATCTTCTAAGCTACAACCATCCAATAAGTAAGGCGCTATAAGTAGAATCAAACTTGCAGGAGATCTTAAAGATTGAAGACTAAAATCAAAAAGAAAAAATACACCCTCATGGATAGGATGACTCAGAGAGAAAATAGCAAAAACTACACATTGGAGGCCTTAATCAATGGCCCCTCAATCTAGTGAGGTCACAAATTTAGCTCAAGGAACAGCTCGAAAGCAATGTGCATTTTGTGGGAAAATTAACCATGAAGAGTTTGGATGTTGGAAAAAGCAAGGTAGGTGTATAAGTTGCGGTAGTGACCAACACTTCCTGAAAGAGGCGCAACACCTATAAAGAAAGGAAAATAAGAAGTAGAAGCTAATAGGAGACATAATGTGTGAGCTCTTGCTTATGCCCTGACCAGAGAAGGAGTATCAAATCCTAACAAAATGACAAAAGATATGTTTTTATATTTGAAATCCATGATAATGCCCTATATGATCTTGGTATTTACATTCTTTCATAAATGCCACATTCCTTAAACTGAATATGCAACCCAAGATTAGGGTTTATTACATAAGAAGTAGTACTTGAATACCTGAAAGTAATTCTGAAAGAATTGAGTTCATTACCCTTCCCTACCCCCTGTAGAAGTATTGTTTAACTTTCTATGGGGACTAGAGTCTTTTCAAAGCTAAAGTTGGATAGGAGTCTTACTAGTTGAAGACTAGAAAAGACCACGTGAAGCACTTACACCTAAATTTTAAAACCTTGAGAGAGCATCAGTTGTATGCTAAATTTTGTAAGTGCAAACTTTGGATAAAGAAAGTGGCTTTTCTTGGGCATATCATATCCCAAGATGGGGTAGATGTTGATCCCTCTAAGAAAGAGATGTAGTCAACTAGAAGGATTGGGAAGCAAGATAGAAGTTCATAGTTTTTCATGTCTTGTCAACTATTAACGAAGGATTATACAACACTTGTCTAAAATAGCTAACATGTTGACTAAATTAACTCAAAAAGGTCAACCATTTAACAAAAATGAGGATTTGAGTATGAGATAGTGCGATGGATAGACATTCTAGAAAACTGTGATAATTTTATCACCTGTTACCAAAAATGGCAAGTGTAGTAGCTAATACCTTGAGACAAAAGGCTAAAATAGCTTACTTACCAAAATATAGAAGCATGAGAAAACCTAAGAATGGGTGTTGTGCTAAAATTGATACAACAAGTAGGATTGGAAAGATAAGCACAATTTGAAATACAAGATGAAATGCAACAAACCCCAAGTTAATGATATTTGGATAATGAAATAGAAGGAAAAGTTGGAAGTTCTAGAGAGTCTGAGTTCAATATCGATATTTGAGGTATTCTTCTATTATGTAAGAAGATATTCTTCTATTATGTAAGAAGATATGAGTGTTGGAAGAAAGATTACTAGAGAAGGCACCCAAGTTAAGATATATAATGCATTTGAGAAGCATAAAGATGTATCAAAACTTGAAGAAGCAATTCTGGCAAAAATATTGAAAGAAGGAGGTAGATCAAATAACTAAACTTACTTATTTTCTGCCAATCAAAACAGTACTAAGATGAGAATTTGGGGACCAAATTCTTTTAAGGAGTGGAGTCTGTAACACCCCTAAATTTTGGTATTTTCAAGAAATAAAGATCTAGAATTTAAGATACTGATTGATTGGAACTTAGGGCTCAAAAAATAATCGAAAAAGACTTAATTACAATATTTTAGAAAGTTTTAGGGTCAATTTATAATTTTTTGAGACTTAATTTTGACCTTTTAAAGGATTTTTAAGGTTGCATAGTGAATCAATGTGATCAAAGGGCTTGATCATATGCATTAAATTTTTCTAGAGGCCTAATTGAAGAAGGACCAAACCTTAGGCACCTAATTGCATAACTTAAAAACTTGGGGAGGGGCAATGTGTAATTTTGGAAAAATTAGATTTATATAGTTGGCAAGATTCCTTTTCCTTCCATGATTCACTTTTTTCCTCATTTTCTTCTTTCAGACCCTCGTTCACCTCCTTCTTACCAGCGACTTTCACTAACAAGCACCGAACGGCCAAACTAACTCCACTATCTTCACCCTGTGACCTTAGCTACTCATCTATACCACATGCACCCACAAACTCCAACATCGTATTGGAAAATATGATAGTCGAACAGCCAACAAAGAGGCTTGGTAGGTTTCTCTGTTCTAGAAACTGATTGAAGTGAACAAAGGGTGTTTTGAGAAGGTCTCAGCTCAAGAAAGTGTTTGGTGGGCTTTGTCTTAGGTTTCAACCATAGGAACGATGGAGCAAGATAGTTTTGAGGGTTTAGGGTGACGATTGAGGCTATTTCCAATGGTTTTTGGTAAAATTGGCTGGGGATTTGAGTTTGTTGAGATGAATCACAGGTTTTGGTTGGGTTGTGGTGTTTTTTAGTTGCAACTGATGGCAGTGAACGGTAGCAGCTTTTAGGCACTTTAATCTTCTCATCACCATGGTTGTGGTAGCACTTTCTGTTCATGATTTCGAGACTTCGTTAGGCATCTAGAGTAAAAAAGATAGTAGTTTGGATATATTATATATATGTATATATACATATGTTGTACCGATCATTTAGAAAACCATGTATATTGTCTAGAAATGAGAATTGATATACATTAGAGTATATATATGCCTTTGCATGGATTGTTATGAGATTTGTGGACCCGAACTTGAATAAAAATGATAATTTTAGGATTTGTTGAGTTAATTGAAAGATTTGAAACCCAAGCCTGTGGATTATGGATTTGAAGCCTAAGTAATAACAATAATTGGAATAATTAAGATATTTGGACTGTTATTGTAATTCTTGATACTGATATAAGGTTAAAATATGTAATTGAGGACTAGTTTAAGTGCTAATATCATATTTGATGTAAGAATCAGGATTTAACATGATAATTATGACTTTATTAGCCACTCTAGGCCAATAGTATCTTTTAAGCTTGTGACCAATATGTTAATCAATTAATTAGTAATATTGGGTTATTATAGGTTTATTTTTTATTAATAAGCATTACTAAAATTGAATGGGGATGTGATTGTGACCTTATTCTATTGAATTAGGTCGCATGGAATTGGGACCCACAAAGCAGCAAGCATTCAACAACGATTATAGTTTCTAAGAGTACGAAGGTGAGGGTCTTCCACTTTGGGTAATTAGCTTGTTTAAGTTTACTCTTGATTTGTTGCACCCCTATAAGGGTCCGCCTATCTATCATCTTTTCTCACTAACCATTATTCATGATAAGCCCCTGTGTGGGTTTTCTATGTTTGTATCGCACTCTAATTGTTTGAAATCTAAATTGTATTAAATTTTGATTTATATCTATTATCTGGTTTGAATAACCCTGTCAGGGTTAACTTGCTTGATTAAGCCTACTCATAAATTACTTGATTTGTACTTGCTCGTTTCGTTGAAATCTAAACTTGGCCGGTAATTACTCATTATCTGTTATTTGACTTGCATACTCTTGTGAGGGTTAATACTTGTTGACACTTTGTTAAGTTAGTTCTTGCTTGTTCTAGTGCCCAGAACTCATTTCTATCTTGTTTGATACTTGTTTCTATTTTAAGTTGTTATCATATGGCTTTGTTGGCAACTTGCAATATGTTGATAAGTTGATCCCAGTTGTTATGGTAGGGACGTGTTGATAAGTTGATCCCAGTTGTTATGCTAGGGACGTGCTGACAAGTTGATCCCAGCTATTATGGTCGGGATGTGCTAACATGTTGATCTCAACTATTATGCTCAGGACGTGCTGATAAGTTGATCCCAGCTGTTATGCTCAAGACGTGCTGATAAGTTGATCCTACTTATTATGCTCAGGATGTGCTGATAAGTTGATTCCAGTTGTTATGCTCATAACGTGCTGATAAGTTGCTCGGGAAGTGCTGACATGTCTAACCAATTGACTAACTAATTGTACCCCCTTTTGTTTGTGTCCTGCTCATGGAGCAATAATGATGGTGTAGTTTCTTGGTCTAAATCAATCTATTGTACACACTGGAGGGGCAGTTTGTATTTTTTTTCAACTATGATTAGTTGAGATGATCTATACCTCCTAAGCAGGTTCGGTTGAGATGATCCTAGGCCATTCGAGCCAACAATTACAACCCCGTGTTAGTACTTCCTAGAAGTCTTGAATTTGATATTGTTTGTTCTTTAGACTTGTTATTGTAGTTCTTGCTTATTCTCGATACGTTCTGTTATAATTATTAAGTGATGATTTGTTGGGTTGATTCTCCTCGACAAATCCCTATTACTCTTTATTAAGAATATCCCTCACTAAGTCCTTTGAACTTACCCCCATATTTCTTACTTTTCTCAGACATGACTAGGTGATGAGTTTGGACTCTAGGTTAGATCAACTAATAAAATTTTGATTTCTCTCAAGTAGGTAAAGATTGTCAACATGGTCCTCAGGCTTGAATATATTTCAAAATATATTAGACTGCTAGCTGTGTATATAGGCTTCCATGAATGTTAAGTTAGTTTTGAGATGTTATGATAGGTCATGGATGATCATGAAGGCCTAAACTTGTATATATTTTGCTAATGTTATGTATTTTGGAGATTTTTCTAGAGCGTGTTAAGTTAAAGTACCGTGCATTTCTTGAAAGATTTGAAGAGAAATTGTTATGGGCCTCTCATTTCTATAGGAAAAATATTAAGATTAAATTGGTAGTGCCTAAACTTAAGTGTCATTTTGAGTGGGGGTGCTATAGTCCAAGTGTCTATTTAAATAAGTATTTTATGCACTTGATGTTTGTACATAATATGAAATAGAAGACAAAATACTAATTGAAGTAGGGAATGCTTTCCTAGTATTTGTTAGCCTATCATAATATTATGAGATTAAATTGCAAAAGCTACACAATGCCACTCCTTTTAGCAACATGTCACATATTAGGAACTTAACTTTAAAGTCATATTTCAACCCAAACATTTTTGGAATGCTGCTAATAATCAGAATGATAAGTACTTTTTCTTTCATGGATCTTATTTCAATAGAAATATGATGAGTTAATTTACTTACATGTCTTGTTTTTACTACTATATCAAGAGTTACTCCATGTATTACATGTCAATTTACTTACATTTCTTACTTTTACTACTGTATCAAGAGTTACACTAGGTATTTCATGAGATAAAACAAATAATGGATTTGTTTCTATCTTTTATTAAATATTTTTCATGCCTCGATATAAATTGTTTCATTGTAAATATTCAATTTGAGATTAAAATTCATATAATTATAACATATAGATATGTAGTTGTATATATATAATAGTTATATATAATTTTTTTGAATAAAAATTATTATAAATAAAAGAGAACACAATCAAGATACATTTTTCACAAATATTGGAAGCAAAGCACCAAAATAAAAAAGTTCACTAGTTTCTTTTAGCAAGAATATGAGCATGATAATTAGCCAAGTGGTGCATGAATGTCAATTTGATAGGTCTCGTAGAAATGATCATAGTTCTGCACTTCTCAATTATCGCTCCTACTAAAGATAGATCATCCTTCTTCTTATTCAAAGTGGTAATAATGCTAACATTATCCCCTTCAAACATTATACTTGTGGCACCCCCTCTCGGGGTATTACCCTAATCGAAGGAGCCACCAATTCAAGTTTGACATCTATTCAAATGATAACTAAAAGAACTAAAATTTAATCATCTCAAAGTAAAACAAGTCACCCAAAAGCATAACATATACAACTCCAGTATCTTAGGATCATACAACATTTCCATAATATCTGTTACAATAATCTCGATTAAGTGGAAACAATATGTGCAATCATACATTTAATCTATTACAGAATAACTTTAGCCCAAAACATGATACTTTACCCCTTCATCTTGACCTGTTTGGAAAAATAAGAATAACGAGAAAGGTGAGTCTTAAGGACTTAATGAGGGAAATACATAGTAGAAGCTGGAGAAAATAATGAACTCTAATAACAAATAACAAGATCTTTTGATAACAATTCTGATGACCTAGTTATGACTATCAAGAATTAATCTTTAAACTCAAAGGAACACGAAACATGTAAATATTCAATAGTCCTATTGGCATTCGTCCTTATTGCTCCTTGATCAATACAAAATAATAGTTAATTGGAACAAGGAACTTTCATTTATCTCTCCATTTGCTCGAGCACACAGGTCGGCGGGTAACAATTCACTTATATGGCATGGTCAACCGCATGCTAGATCTCACCACTCATAGTTCGTTACCTCCAGCTATATGTGAGTCAGGATCTTAGGTGGGTACTAGCCAGAAGACCCATCACCATTAGTCTATTCCACCTGGCCATCTTTTCGGACCTAGCCTTAGGCCGAACTTCTTATGACGTCCCTCTGGGTGGAAACTTCCCAAAGGTATCCCCATGGGTGGCATGATACAATGTCAATAGATAAAATTCACTTTCAAACAATAACAAGAATAACATTTAATAATGGCCGGCAAGGCCTATTCCAATAACAAGATGTGGGAACAATTAGGAGAACTATCAACATGATTAGATCTACCAGACCATTTCAATATCACTTCTTTATTCATCAAGATCAAGGAGGTGTGCCGATAATGTTGGGGTACAAGGGACAGAATCTAACAATATGAAGAGAGTTTCGGGCACTAAAATAATAAAAATAGTTTCGATGTCAAATGATAACCCTCACAAGGGTGCTCAAATTAGGTATCAAATAATAAAATAAAATCGATATCGAATAATAACCCTCATAAAGGTGCTCAACTTAGATAATAAATAACAATTCAAATTTTCTAACACATTGCAGATTTCAAACAAACAAAGTAAGGAACAAAAACAAAAAACCCACACACATAGTGGCGTATCACATTCACAAATAGCTAGAAAAGATGCCAGATTGGAAGACACTCACCTCCAAAACCTCATAAGGCAGCTACAGTCAACAACTTATTAATTTATAGTTTCTTACTCCTCATCACCTAACCACAAGAGTGATTTACTTATTAAAATCCATATTCAACCAGAATAACCTTCAATAATCATACTTTGCTATCTGTATAACATTTATAACTACCAAATAAATTCAGTATTAGAATTCCCCTAGGATTTTCATTTAGGAAATACCCTAATAAGGCTAACAACTTAATATAAATTACAAGGTTTTTAATGATACAAGCTATAGCTATAATCAATTTAATTTCATATCGGTATTCTAAGCAGTAATAATAAGTCGATTAACTTAATAACCTAATCATTATCATTAAGGTCTAATTTTCTAAATTTAGGATTTTTCTAACTTAATTAACTCAATAATTTCTCAATTATCACATTTGATACAATTTGAGGGTCCAAAAATTCAACATTAACCATGCATGAAATGCTTGTACTACATAATAAAATTCAGAATTGATTATTCAAAGATATGAAGGTTACAAGTGCATAAAAATGTATAAAAACCTTAATCTCAAAACTAATCTTTTACCTAGAAACACACAATCGAGACAACAAAATCATGAATTGATCGCACCACTATGACCACCGTGACAAGGAGAAGAATCTAATTGAGAGTCGTTGTCACTATCGTCCATTGTTGCCAGAAAATACTAAGATCACCACAAATGCTTTCTTTCTTCCTCCTAAGTCTAACAGTGCCTTTAGTTTTCAATTTTGAGGCTTAGAAAACCTTCATCTGCTGATCACAACCTTAAAAAAACCTTCTTATTGCTACACCTATAAGCCCAGCTTCCACCGTTACTGCCACATAACTCTTCCTACCAAGGCCTCCTACTCATTCTTTGCACCAAGGGCTTTCAAAACCACCACCCAGATCGTTTATTTGATGCCTCCTTACCATTGATCACTACAATTAGTTTCTTGGGTCTTTAAACTATGGGGCTTCACGAGCTAGGTTTGTGTGCATGTGAGGTGATGAGGTTGCCGGGGGTAAGGAGGGTGGTTGGTGGTGTTGAAAAGTAGTGAACTTGCTGGGAATGGAGCTGTTGGTGATGGAAAATGTACAGAAAAAATAGAGAGATGGTATGATGATGGTGAAGAATTGACATTTAGTCCTTAATTTAGTAAGTTGTTTAATTGAGTCTTTTAGTTAATTAAAATAGCATCTTGACACTAGTTGACTAGAGGGGTTTCATGCAAGCCCTTAAGTTTTAAATGTTTGGTCAATTAAGTTTTTCAAAAATTACAAATTGGCCCCTAAATTTCAAATAAAATAATAATAACATAAGGAATGATTAAATCTCACAAAATTGAAAATAATAAATTTAAATTCTATAAATCAAAAAATTTTGGGGTGTTATAATATGGATCCAACCATTTACTTTTAAGATATCAATAGCAAGTAACATAACTTTACCTCAACATTAAATGAATTGTGAAGACCATAAAAGGATTTTTTTTTTAGCCTAACAAATACAAGAGCTAGTGTCGCCATGTGCAACCATAGCAACACTATGTCAAAATTCAGAAGGAAATAGAGCCCCATCGAAATTAACTTTGATGCAATTTAACAATGGGGAAATATTTCAATTAAGTAGGTTCACCTATCTGTGTGGAGATATAAGTGGGAGCAGTAAATTTCAAAATTTCATTATTGATATAGGATAGCCCAATAGGCCTAGCTCAACAAGCTATCGACTCTAGAGAAAGTTTTCAAGCCCACCTAACATCTAGAACCTAATTGCACTTTTGGACCTAACTAGGCCAAGTCACTCAATCATAACCGCCAGGTCGAATGTATAGTTCTTAACCCTACCCATAAAAAGGCTTCAAGGTACCTAATCCATTCAACCTTTTCCTTAGTTGTAGTTGACCACCTTATTTGGTCGTTCACCGTCGATTAGAGTGCTCACTTCGGCGTCGAATCATATCCTTACTGTATTCAATGCTATAACAGTTAGTATGTCTCTGCATTAATGGTATATGCCACTGCAATACTACCCCTGCTACCACATTTTTTAGGAGGCATGCCCCTAGAGTACTATTCATCCTAGAAAGCAAGAGATGATGCCACCTAGAATAATACTGGGATGGAAAATGACCAACAACTCTCAAGCAATGATAAGAGCTCTCTACACTTGATAAAGGCATCTTAGACATATTATCCACCTAGAAAAGGCTATAAATACCCTACTCCCAACCACACTTTAGGTATGCCATATATACTATATGCTCTTACTTTGCTGCTCGATTATCTCACTTGACCAGTACTAACTTGAGAGTCAAAGTACCTTAACTGGAGGCACCTCGACTAGTCTAACATTTGCTATTAGTTGTAGATCTCAACCCAAGAAGATCTTATTATTGGATCATTCGATCTCTCTGGTCGAATTAGCCCAAATACAACCTAATTCACTGAAAATAGCTTTCAACCTCATCATTTGGGCACCGTCTGTGGGAACTTGAGATTGCAACTGAAAAAATGGTAAACACTAAGAGAGCTACACCCAAGATGGAGGATAATAGAAGAACAATATCTCCACCTTTCCCTCAACCTTAACAAGGAACACATGCCCCAGGCCCTAGTGCCCAATAGAAATAAGTTGTAGCACTGACCATGCCTTAGCTAATGTAGCTTATAAGTGAACATATCTCTACCCAGATCTTTGCTTAGCTTTCTGTGGCATTGAACAGGCATACAACTGTGCAATCCCCAACTGGCAATGCAACTCTACAACTATCACCTCTAAAGGATAGATTTCTCTAAGACAGTCACGGCCGCTAAGACTCGAGGCAACTGCCAACCAAACTAGAAGTAAACCCCAAGTACCTCCTAGGAAAGATAGGGTGACAAGAGCTAAAGAAATAAATTGCTAATTATACAGACCATTACATTTAATCTAATTATGCCCCGCAGCATGATAGGGTCAAACATTCAAGATTGGACTAATGCGAGAAAATGGATAAATTAGTGGATCACACAGCCTAGCCCATTCAAGCCTCATAGCATGAGAGGCCCTAGCTAGAACGAAACATAACCCAAGCTAATTGAGAGGAATGAGAAGAAGTTTTTCACCAAGTGCAGTAGTTGAACATACCCCTCAACTAGATCTTTGGGAGAAACACTGAAAAGGTGCCCAACCTAGAAGGCCCCTAAAGGTCTCGTCAAGAGAGAAAATTACTATTTATTTAAGAGATTATCAATGAGCGCATTGCCATCAACACCAAGGTTCCAATCAAACTCTCATGACACGATAGCTCAATTGATCCCATTGAGCACTTGATGTAGTTTGAACATATGATCGAACTGCATGCACATAATGAATATATCCATGCAAAGATATTGGTAACCACTTTTTAGGGTATAGTGCTCTATTGGTTTGTTAAGCTAGAACCCTCATCGATATACTTCTATGACCAACTCTGTGATAAGTTCCTGTACTAGTTCACTAGTTAATGAAAAGTGAAGCTCCCCCACACCCATCTTCACATCATCAAACAGAACAAGGAGGAGTCCCTTCGTAACCTTTTTACTAAGTTTAACATGGAGGTACTAAAAATCGATAACCCTAAGATCTAGTTCCCGATTGATGTACTATTTTTGGGGCTCTGACACAAAGAATGTGTCAATGCTTTGGTGCGAAAGTGCCTACAGTCGATGGAAGAATTGCTCAACTTGGCAAAGAGATACATGACCTAAAAGAAGATAAACAAGTTGAAGTTCGAAAATCCTGAGGTCAACAAAAGAAAGAATAAGAAGAAAAATGACTAGAAACATAAGGAGAGAGATCGATCTCCAATAAAATGCTCTCATGACTATACTTTACTGAACATTCTGAGGAGAGAGGTCCTATTTACAATCCAACAAGATAACCTCCTCAAGAAATTGACAAAGCTGATAGAGATTGAAGTAATGAAAATTTTGAAAAAATATTGCCGTTTTCATAAACAAAGGGGGCATGATACAGATGATTGCATTAATCTCTAGGATGAAATTAAGAGGCCTATCTAGTATGGCCATTTCAAAAAATATGTGGCCAGTGATATGCAGGCTAAAGAAGGTAAAATCGATTGGACTCCCCATAAAGAAAGGTCAGTTAGCCCGATGAAGGAAGATAAAAGAAAAACAATCAGCCCAGGATAACCACCCACCCATTCAATGAGTGTTGACTTGATTGAGGGGGTTCCCACTAGGGAGGACTCAAAGTTAGCAAGGAGATAGATACAAATGAGGCTAAAGTTGACCAAAGCCTCTCCAATTGAAATAATGTTCCATTTATCCACAAGCACAGAGCCCATCTCCTTCACTTACAATGACTTAGCCTACCTCAAAGGGAAAATATTGACCATAAAATTGATTGTCCTATGGTAGTTTCTATTGAGATTACCAATTTTGAAGTTAGAAAGGTTCTAGTCAATAATAGCAGCTTGACCAACATCATCTTCCTCTCGATGTTGAAAATGATAAACCTGGGTTAGTTGAAATTTGAGCCCATGCATACCACTCTGGTCAAGTTTGGGGGTTCGATGCCCCATTTATTTATATTATCATAATTGGTCGATCAGCACTTAATGATTTTTGTGCCATTCTATTGACTTATCACATAAAGATCAAATTCCTAACCCTAGCAGGCATGAACGAATCGTTATGTAACATCAAGGAAGTCTGGTGATATTACACTATTTTGATCAAGTCAAGCAAGAAAAATACTTCAACACAATTAAAAACCTCAGGGGATGCTCCTGTAGCGAAAACTAAAGAGTGCTGAGATAATAAGAAAGAAAGTTGGAAAATACTTGATGGAGCCCATCGGGAAGTTCAAAACAGTCGAGTTGGACCCTAGAAACCTCGACAAGACTACTAGAATCGGAATAGATATAAGCCTCACTTAGAATGTCTCATGGTCAATTTTTTATAGAGAAATATTGACGTATTTACCTAAAAGGCATCCAACATCCAAGGAATCGACCCTAGTGTGATCATGTACCGCCTCAATGTTAACCCCTCATACAAGCCGGTCAAGCAAAATATTAGAGCCTTCAATGTTGAAAGAACCTAGATTATTAAAGAGGAAGTTAGGAAACTCATAGATACAGGTTATATTGTAGAAATTCAATACCCATCCTAACTTTGTAATGTTGTGCTCGTCCCCAAAAATGAGGCACAATGGCACATATGTAATGATTTCACTAACTTGAATAAAGCTTTCCCTAAGGATCCTTACCCTCTGCCTCGAATAGATTTATTAGTAGATTTTACAGCTGGTTGTGAATTGTTGAGTATGATAAATGCATTCTAAGGGTATCATCAGATATTCATGGCCCCAGAAGATAGGGATAAAACCTCTTTTATGGTCCCCAATGGAGTTTATTACTTTTTGGTTATGCCCTTTGGACTCAAAAATGTTGGAGCAACCTATCAAAGACTGATCAACTTTATGTTCAAGAATGAGATAGGAAAGTTTATGGAGGTTTATGTCGATGACATGATCGTAAAGACAAAGAAGGCCAAGAACCATTTGCTCAACCTCAATCACACTTTTGCAATATTGAGAGCGTTTAGTCTGAAGATAAATCCAAACAAATGTACGTTTGGGGTTCAAAGAGGTAAATTCTTAGGTTATATGGTCAGTCAAAGGGGCATTGAGGCTAATCCATAGAAAATTCAGGTCATATTAGACATTGCTCCACCTTAAACAGTCAAAGATGCACAGCGGCTAGTCAGAAGGATTATCGCCCACGGGAGATTCATCGCTTGATTGGCCGACAAGAACCTATCTTTCTTCAAGATTCTTAGAAATGCTAAGAAATTAGGTTTCTAGTGGAATGAATAGTATGATTGGACTCTAGTTGAATTAAAACAGTATTTATCCTCACCCCCATGCTCGCAAAGCCTAAACTTGGAGAGGTACTTCACATATACTTGGCTATCTCAAAAGCATCAATAAGCTCGATCTTAGTCTCAACCAGGGATAGAAGTCATCAACTAGTTTACTATTGCAGTAAGTCACTCCAAGGATTGAAATATAACTACTTAGAGATTGAGAAGTTTGCCACAACATTAGTCACCGCAACTCAAAAGCTGAATTTATATTTCTAGCTCATGCCATAACAGTACTGACAAACCAGTCATTGAAGCAAGTGCTTTCAAAGCTAGATACATCAAGGAGGTTAACAAAATAGGCCATTGAGTTGGGAGAATTTGAAATCACCTTTCAATCCAAGATAGCCATCAAAGCATAGGTCTTGGTTGACTTTATCGCCAAGCTGGTTGATCTCCCCAAAGAAGCAGCAAAACTCCTCTTGCCTGGACTTTGCACATTGATGAATCATTGACCACATTAAAAAGGGGAGCAAGAGTGGCTCTCCATTCCCTAACAGTAGAAGAGTATGATTTCATGATCAAACTTAAATATATAGTCACTAATGACAAGGCAAAGTACGAGGCCTTCCTCATTGGAATGAGGATAGCACTCGAATGAGGAGTTGATCACCTAGCTATGATCATGGACTCTCAGTTGGTAGCAAAATAGGTTGAAGAAAATTTTATGGCTAAGGACTTGACAATAAGTTGGCACCTAGCAGAGGTCAGAAAATTACAGTAGTCATTCAAAAACTTCACTGTTAGCTAGGTACCTCGATTTAAGAATGAGCATGTAGATGCCCTATCTAAATTTGCTAGCTCAACCAAAGGCATAAGAGACAGGATGATAACTTTTTTGGTCACCGACTGACCATTGATTAGCCCTCTTGAGAAGAATTTGGTAGGTAGCATCAAGGGGGCAGTTCCTTCATGGTAAGATCCAATAAAACTCTACTTAAGTCATAACATAGTCCCCAAAGACAAAAATGAGGCTCATCACCTTCGAGGATAAACTACTAATTTTGAACTTGATGAACATGGTCAACTTTTTAAGAGGTCGATCTCTAAACCACTCTTGAGGCAAAATTTTATAATTGTGGCAATCAAATACTTCACTAAGTAGGTCGAGGCTAATGCTGTCACAAAAATAACTAATGCAGTCATCAACCGTTTTATCCAGAAAAAAGTTATTTGCCATGTTGGTTGACCTAAGATCCTTATTTCAGACAACAAGGCGCAGTTCCAGAGCAGAAATACCCAAAATTGGTGTGAGGCCTTAGGACTCACCTAACATTTTACCTTAGTGGTTAACCCTCAATCGAATGGCCAAACAAAGGTAACAAATAGAATAATCCTCAACCACCTAAAAGCTAGAATCTAAGATACCAGTTCAAATTGGGCAGACAACCTCTCAGGAGTGTTATAAGCATACACAACTACCCCCCACACAGCCACAGGTCATAGCCTTTATAGCTTGGTTCTGAGGCAGTTATCCCCTCAGAACTCATATAGCATATAGCTCAAGTGATTCACTTTCATCCACTCAAAAATACCTCAAAAAGGAAGCTCGACCTCAAGACTATAGATGAGCGAAGGTAAAAAGCCTACAACACCATGTAGCTGTAGATCAAAGGTAGCAGAAAACTACAATAAAGTGGTCAGACCACACCATTTTAAGGTCGAAAACCTTGTTCTCAAGAAGGTAGAAGTATCCAAAAATATTGGTAAACTTAACCCAAAATAGGAAAGGCCTTATACGATCATAAAGGTGTCAAAATATAATATCTATTAACTTGCCAATGTCGATGGGGATGAGCTTCCACGCCTATGGAATGCCATCAACTTGAAGAAATTCTATGTATAAAAATGCATTGTAATCATCTTTGTATTCTATGATATAAATGAAATTTTAGCCACACAGCTATCATTCACTCGTAATATTACAGCCACGACCACTTTCACCTTTAAGTTTCAAGTCAACCCCTTAGTCAACCTAAAAAGTAGTTTCAACCTAAAGAACCAAAGCCTCCCATTGAAGTTCAAGGTCAGCCCCATAGTCTACCCAAAAGTAGCTTCACACTGCTAACCCAAGGCTTTTCAAGCTCAAATGCTAAAGTCAAGCCCGTAGTTGACCCAAAAGCAGCTTCACACTACCAACCCAAGGCTTTTCAAGCCCAAACTCTTAAGTCAACCCCATAGTCAACCCAAAAATAGCTTCACGCTGCTAATTTAAGGCTTTGCAAGCCTAAACTACAAAATTAACCCCATAGTCGACCTACCAAGTGGCTTCATGTTGCCCAATTATAGCTTATCGGCCTCAACTATGTAATCGATCTTATAGTTGATCATTAAATCAGCTTCATGTTGCACAAGTAAGAATCCTCAAACTTGACCAGAGTAATGAAACTCGACTATAAAGTTGAGGGAAACTTTAAAAATAGAACGTTGAATGTATTTTAACGAGATCATGCGTATCTCTGCAACAGTAACCTCAATCGATGATAAAGTTGTTGGTTTTCTTTTTAATTAACATGGTTATCAACCACACAATTGCGATGAGATAGTTGCATTTGATAAGAAAGCTGTAAAATTGATCGGATACACATTAAGCAAAATCGAAGTAAAATTTCATCAAATGAAATGTTCATTATAATAGAAAGATAACCTTTATTTAAAAAAAAGAATAAAATTGTTTATTACAATAAGAGTTTCAGTTACAGCTCAACCCAGCCCTCTCTAATCGACTTGCCTAGGTATCCTCTTGCACATCCAAGTCAGGCTTGGGCATTACTGATACAAGGGATAGAATTGCTCACCCTGGCTATGAAAGCCCCATCATGTCACCCATAAAGTTAGTTGAGCGCAACATATACTAGGCGTTATTAACCTATCTATCCCTAATTTGGAAGGCAAAGTTGTTTGCAAAAGCAAATTCCCACACAAGATCAGCAACCATACTCTTAACATTAGCCTATTTCTACTGGACTTTGATCATGGGCTTGACGAGAGCATTCTTCACAGTGTCCCTTTTCACGCCTTCATCGACCTCAGCCTTTTCGAAATCAAGGTAAGGCTATAGCTTCTCATCTAAAATTGGTCTTATCTATCTTTGTCCTCAACCCAAAAGGCATAGCCCAGGTGTTAAAGTTGCTTCACTACCTTCCAAATATACCGCAAGCATTATTGATCAAGAAAACTACAGTCGCATCCTGAAAAGCCAAGTTGAGCATAAACTACTCCACCGCCTCTCTTAGTATCAAAGAGAACTATCGAGAGAACATTATTCGAGCCTCCTTAAGTACAACAACACTCACTTGCATGTCCAGTTGAGCCTTCTTCAATACTAAGTCCATTTAGCTTCTCTCTTCCATGGCCTCGACCAGTTGTTGGTCTTTAATGTCAAGCTGAGCCTAAAGGTCAACCATCTCCTTGGTTAGCTTATCCACCCAAACTTAGAAAGATTTAAGCCAAACCTTTAGAGTCTCTAGCTCCCCTTTCTCCTGTAATTCTTCATGGTCAACCAAAGCTAACTCTATCCTGTGATAAAAATGGTACCTAAGCTGGCTTAGCTAAACATAAATTATCATTAAACAATGTAGTTTGCTGAAAACAGAATTCAACTAGAAAATAATCGACCTCATATTTACCATATTGCAATGGTAGGCCAGAGCCTTAAGTGTATTGACCTGGCTTAGGTCCAAGAACTTTTGCTAGTCGGCAACAAAGAGCTTGGCCACCATACTTTTGAGTGCACCAGTGCCCATCATCCATAATGATATGATCGAGCTTGAATTCATCATCTCCATGGTGGGGTTAATTCCGAACTAGGGAGATGCAAACCTGGGTATCTAAAATGGTACCCCATTTTCTATTTACCTATATCGCCCACCATTCATTCTTTTGGGTACAAAACCTCCCTTCTTGGCCATCTATCTCTTGCCCCGACCTATAAGGCTGCTGTAAACATGTTCCATTGATCGAGCGGGCCGGGGCATCTGCCCGATTTGTGGGATGGCTAAGGCTGCGGTTAAGGGTCCTATCTCTACTGTAGATGTTGCATCTCATAGAGTGGCCGCCCGGTGGTGCTCAGTATTTCTTTGTGCCCTATCTAATGCCTTTTGTAAACTATAAGCCATGATCTCTTGTCAATCTGCCAACAAAGGACAAAATAGCGAGCAATTAGAATCGAGCAGAAAGATATGAAAAAACATAATTATCATAGTCGACAAGGATTTCTACCTAGTTGGTCGTCCATAGGAAAGTTCAGCTCAGCTGGTGACAAGCCAGCCAACACCAAACATCTCCTCTCGATTAGAATCGAGGCCTCAATCTGACCAAACCCAATCAGATCCCAAATGAAAGTGTTGGGCCAGCTCAGCATTTGATTCCTCAACATCTCAACATGCTCTCCTTATGCCCTCTCAGAATATTAAACTCATCAAGCCCTCGACATACAGATAATATTTTTTCCACTATTAGCCATATAATGAAGAAAGAGTCACTAGAAATTTTCGACGTGGATATGCTGTTAAGTAATAAAATTGGGACTTTTCAATGCTACCTAACTTTTGGGACATAGGCAAGTAGAATAAGTTTGAAAATTGACAAAAATAATTGGCTGGCTAAACAAATGCATTAACATAGCAAAATTATATACAATGGTAAAGCAGTTTGGCAAGAGCTGTGTTATGTAAACTTTGAGGCCCCCTAGGAGGTCGACTATTGTAGGTGCTAGCGGGAACCTAAGGCCACATCTAAACCTCTCCTCAAACACCATTATGTACTCTCTTAGAGGCTAATGCATCCTACCTCATGGCCTAAGCACCAAATGTTCATACTCTTCTAGAATATGGTACATTTTTCTAATACGAACTAAGTCAGCAAGGGGGATTTTGGAAACTATCTCACTGTAATGGTTAGGGGTAAATAATCAACCACACGATACTAGCACTTCACTTGGGCCTACCTCACCCCTAAAAATAGCCCTCTCAATACTTAAGCTACTGGAGGTCGAGCTATTGTTCAATGAGCTATTAAATGTACTCTTAGATGCGCTTATCCCCAACCTTCCCATGGAAATGTGCACTGTGGAACCTAGTGTCCTCAGTATCTGATGGACACAACATGTTTAAAATACAAATGAAGGAAAATAGAAACTCAAAGAAAAACTTATAGTTTTTCATTGGAAAACTCTAAAACACAGAAAAGGATTAAGGGCTTTAAATGTAAGAATTGATCAAACTAGATTTAGTAAAAGTGTAAAATAAATGTTTCTACCCCACTTATTCATAAGATTTGGACATGGGAACCCAAGCAACAGTAATAATTGCACAGCCGTCTCTCGGCGCTTCATATACCTTAATATAAAAGACACATTAAATGCATCAAACCCTAGTTGAGTATTCAAAAACCCTGGTTGATAGTTTAAAAACCTTGGTCAAAGGCGCATAATCATCATTCAATTGTCTACTCCCTACTCCTTCCCATCGACAAGCTCAATCAAGACTGCGACTAGGGGGGACTCATAATATAGGATAACCTAATAGATCCAGCCCAATTAGCTATTGACTCCAAAAAAAGTTTTTAGGCCCACCTAACATTTAAAGCCTAACTGCACTTCCAAACCTAGTTGGGCCAAGTCACTCGACCATAACTGCCAGATCAAGTGTATAGTTCTCGACCCTACCCGTCGAAAGGCTTCAAGCCGCCTAATCAATTCAACCATCTCCCTAGTCAACCACCTTGTCTAGTTGATCTTCATCAAGTAGAGTGCTCACTCTAGCACCGAATCGTATCCTTACGGCATTCAATGCTCTGACAGTTAATGTGTCTCCGTATTAATGGCGTGTAACATCCCAATACTGCCTCTGCCCCCAACTTTGTCAGGAGGTGTGCCCCCAAAGTACTGTTTACTCTAGAAAGTAGGAGATGATACCACTTGTAATAGTATCAAAATGGGAAATGACCAACAACTCCTAGGCAAAGATAAAAGCCGTCTATACTTGATAAGAGCATTTTAGATATATCATCCATCTGAAGAAGGCTATAAATACCCCATTCCTAGCCACTCTCCAGATATGTCATATACACTATACGCTCTTACTCTGCTACTCAATTATCTCATTTGATCAGTACTAACTTAAGTGTCAGAGTGCTTTAATTGGGGGCACCTTAGCTAGTATGATGTTTGCTATTAGTTGTTGATCTCAGCCTAGCAAAATCTTACTGTTAGATCATTTGACCTCTCTAGTCAAATTAGTCCAAACACAACTCAATTCACTGAAAACAACTTTCAACCTCATCAATTAGGTAATATTTGTAGAAAGATATAATATTAGTCACTTCTTTAAAATATCCAAAATGGATAGAGTTGTTTCTATTTCACCATAAAACCTAGCATAGAAAATCGAAAAGAGCAATTAGTCCGTGTCTTAGTTTTGTTGGACTGTGGATACTCATTACAATTGACTCTCTCCTCGATAACACTAGTACATAAGGACAATTCCATTTGGAGCCAGACATTCTTAGCAATCCTACAATCTCATAATGCAAACATAGTTGTTTCCTCAACTGCGTTTCACACCGGGCAGATGAGTCCACAATGTATACGACATTTGTGAAGGTTCAGTTTAGAAGGCACGATATTCCAGCATAATCTCCACATAAAATTTTTTACTGTATATGGAATTTTCATGGTCCAAAACTTTATGCAAGAGAGACCCGACATAGTAACCAGCATTGGTTGAAAAAGTGGTCAGATTAGATACCAAAAGCTCCTTATTGAGATGATAACAACTTCTAACTGGGAATTAGCCTCGGTCAAAATAATTCCATATCATTTTATCGATGGTGAGAGTTATCAAAAGGGACTAAAAGGTTACAGTCAGCATCAACTCGCCAGAAAATTGAATGTATCTTCTCCACATCCCAGCATTTACTTTTACTCAGGAGAATCAAGTCAGAGACTTTCAAATGTTACATATCAGGTGATGGCGGCGGGATAACTCTGAAATTTCCATCAGTAGGCAGTCAATTGTCCTTCCAAAGATCCACACTCCTACCAATGCGTCATCTCATACCTTTCTACAACATGCGCTCAAATGATATTTTGCCAGGTTGTTGAAGGCCAACACCCTTATCTTGATTGGAAAACGTCACAGTGAGAAAAGTATTATACTTTCATTAGATGACTTAATAGTGAATTTGGTCGATGAATTAAGCGCCAGCCATGTTTTGCATAGAGGGCCAAATTAAAATGTCATAATTCCTTAAAGTTGAGGCCTCCATCCTTCTTCGACAGGGCTACAGTCTGCCATCTGAGCCAAGAAATACTGCCAAAAGATGAATTAAAACATACAACTCTCATCGCCTATCCCATAAATATAATTCCAAAGAGAAATAATGAAACCAAATAGTTATGCATGATGGAATAATTTGACGTGAGTGGTAAGAGCATTAGGTATTATGACTCCACTTCAACTCTCATCATCAACACTTGTTTGAATGTGAAATTTTTTTCACAATTCCATCCTCCTAATTTGAAACACAACTAGATAACAACATAAATTTGACTATGGTTAAGAAGAATTTTACTTGTTACTACGCAATGAAATTATATTATTTCTTATGTGATGTCACACTTTTCTGCAAATATTTAAAAGGGAGGTGTCAACCATTAAAATACAAATAATTAAAAGGTGCAACCTATTCTTTAAGTGAAAAATATAATTTTTCTAAATTTTGTTAAAAAAATTGATGAAACGCAATCTAATAAAAATCTTTCTACAAAAATAAGTTTTGTTGAAAAGAAGATGTTTGCCAATTACAACAATTTTCTCCTCTTTCTTTCTCTAAAATTCATATTCCCACATAATATCTCTTCTCTTTCTCATTATAGAGTCATATTTTCTCTTATTCTCTATTCTTTTTTCACTCTTGGACCCATATTCCTTGTAGAAAAACTCAAGTCAATCTATTCATTTTTCATCGTAGAATTTGCGTAAGTAATATTATAAAATCTAACTTTTCCTTCTATTTTTTTTCTCTATTTATCTCATTTTATCATGTGTAGTACATTTTTTGTTCACATATTTTCAATATAATATATAATCTAATGATTATTTGATTTTTGTTTTTTGGTAGGATGACTGCTAAAGGAAGAAGATCTAGTGGGAGATTTAGAGGTAGAGGTCAAGGCTGAGGCTGAGGTGCACTTGAAAAACAAAGGTTGACTCCTTCATAAGTTCCTTCCCCATAGTTAGAGAGGGAGTTCAAGAATCTTCCTACAGAACATGGTCACGAAGATTTGGATGTCCCTCTTACTTAATCTCAAAAGAGAGAATCAAGTTAAGGTCCAAGTATCTCTATATTGAGGGTGAAAGGAGCTAGTTATGGGGATTATGCACCAAATGATCCTTACACTCAACCACGGACATGACCTTATGAAAATAAATACGATTTACTTATATTGATGGCAAAAAGTTAATATATCTTTGAAGTTAGATATAAAAGAATTTAAGTAAAACTCCTTTCGGGGGGGGGGGGGGGGG
>JACGDI010003579.1:589658-623077 GCA_014898725.1 Jacaranda copaia | reverse complement strand
GAGCAAAGTTTCTCAGTAAGAAAATGAACTTCTATACGAAAATTTTGGAATAAGTTCTTTTTAGATAATTTCTTATGCATGGTAGCTAAACTTATAAATGTTGCTTAACTATTTTTTGCAAATAAGATAGGAGCAATACATATGGTTTACTAAGCATGAGGCGGGCATTAGAAACTTATGGGAGCATTATCATAAGAATAATTTTAAAAATAATATTTACCATTTTAAAAAGGCTACAATGGAGAAAGTTGTTGGCAATGATCCTAAAGAACGGAAAAAATATAAGCCGGCCAGTATGCCTACTGAAGATTGAAATTCCTTGTTTGATGGCCAATTTAGTGAACCTAATTATCAAAAACAATGCATCAAGGCCAGCCAAAATTATTTAACAAAGAAAGACAGGTTTATCGATAAACATACTAGTGGTTCTATTTCATTTGAGGGGCACCAATGTAGGATGGTATGAATATTTCCTAAGTTACTTTAATTTGAAATATCATTCTATATTTTAAATACCTCTCATTTTAAGTTGTGTACAACTCATGAATATTGGAAGCTGAGAAAGGTTGTCCAATTAGCCAACTTGAACTCCATAATCGAGTTCATAAGACATAAAAGGAAGAAGGTGACTGTGAATAACAAGTCTAGAAAAGTTAAAGAATTTTTTTTTCAATTTTTCTCATATAAAATAAAAACTCATATGAGTATTAGCTTAATGAAATGTAACTATTAGTTTTCACTACAACAAATTGTACTTCACATTACAAAGATTTTGGCAACAAAGGTAAAATTCATTACATAAGTTAGATTTAATGTAACAAAATTGATTTTTTTGTAACAAATAACATTTTCTTGAGTAGCAAAGTAAAAGTTTTGTTACTTTTAACTCAAATTTGTTACCTTAAATTTTTTGTGTTTCGTAACTAAATAATACTTCAGTGCGGAAAATGTTATTTTGTTACACATAACATTTTCCATCATTATAAGATGAAATATTTGTAACAAAAGTTGGTACCTTTTGTAATAATAAAATATTTGTTACAAATAAAATATATTTTAACAAAGTTTCTAGTTACTAAACTTTAATTAAGTTCCCTCCAAATATCAATTGTACACATATGGTAACAATGATTTTCATTACTAATTATAAATGAATATTAAATTAATGTAAAGAATTTGTTAATTGGGCTCAACCAATTGTTTAGTGAATTATTATTGAACTGGATTTTATTTTAAAGATTGAACTTGAAGAAATTTGAAGTGAATAATCCATTAGTTAGGCCAATTTTTTTAAAATATTGGGCTTTATAACTTTTTTGTGAAATATTCAATGAATTAGGAGTTTTCATTTATGAAATAGATTTGACCAAATTTATGGTAAATTAAGTGATGGATTAGGCTTCATTTTAAGAGTTGATTTTGAACAAATTTGAATTCGGGTAAATGATGAATCAGGCTTTGTTCAAGGAACTGAGCTTATTTTTTATTAATTGAGCTTCACATTAGTTCAAATAATTGATTACCTTGGGTTGGCTAGCTTATTTTTTTTACTAATTGGACTTAACTAATATTTTAGTGAATTAGTAAATTGGGTTTCATACTAATTTGAAGAATTCGTTAATTGGGCTTTACCAACTTCCTTTTCATTAATTGAGCTTCAACGATTCTCTTAGTAAATTAATAATTTTAATATAAAAAGACCACCTTCTATTAGTAATTCTCTTAGTAATTCTCTTAGTAAATTAGTAATTCCCTACTATGAAAAAAATACATATATATATATATATAATAACTTCCTTATGTTTAAAAAAACACGCACACCACCTCCTCCTCCTCCATATTTGTTGCTCATTTAAAGTAATTTTAATATAAAAAGACCAATTTACCCTTAATCATTTCACATATTTACAATTCAATTGATATAACTTTCTATTACAATTTTTTTTTCTTTTTTTCATTCTTTTCTTTTCTTTTTATTCTCATTTTTCTCTTGTTCCATTATTTCATATATTTCTCATTTTATACATATGCATAAATTTATCATTATTTCTCATTTCTCATTATTTCATATATTCTCATTCTATACATATTTCTATATATAAATTTATCTATAAAATTTTAAATAATTTTTATTTTTATCTTTTTTCTTTCTAATTATTCATGCATGTATATTTAGTTTTTCAATTTGTACTTATTCACATGTATATAATATACGTATATATAAATTTATCAATAAAATTTAAATTACTTTTATTTTATCTATTTTTTTTAATTTATTCATTCTGAATTAAATAATATTTAATATTTATCAATATATATAATAAAATTGTTTAGTCATACTTTTATACATATATATATTTTTTAATAAAATTTAAAGAAGATTCATCATATATTTCTCATTTTATACATATATAAATTTATCATTATTTCTCATTTCTCATTATTTCATATATTCTTATTTTATACATATGTATAAATTTATTTAATGAATTTGGATGGCATTGCAATTTTGTTTCCCTCTAAAATGCACGTAAAAAATATTAACAATTGTTTATCATTATCTTGACATAATAATTTAACTTGATTTCTTCCAAAACTTTGATACCCTCTAATAACAATGAATTCTCTTCATTTTTATTGATTCCTCTAAATTTTAGCTCCTCCATTTTTTTTATATAAAAAATTTATGGCAAACTTAATTTCTTTTAACTTAGATTATATGATGAAATGACATATAATTTTTTAAATTATTAAATGACTTTCTATTATAGTTGAAATAGTTTAATAACATATAATTTCTACTTTTAAATTTTGATGCTTAAGAATTTAATTTTTTTATTATAATTTATTATAATATTCGTTTAGAAAAATTCTAAAAACTCCTTAAAATAAATAGATAAAGGTTACATACCTGAATAGCAAAAGAAAAGAAAGAAATCTAGTTTACCATAATACTTAAAGAAAAAAAAATGGCCCTTAAACTTAGGGCTATTAATGTTACATTTCATTTTTTAATCATTAATTTGCAAGTTAAAGATTTTTATAACTTATAAATATCTATATGTTAATAATGTATATGTTTTACTATATAAATTGCTAAAATGAAGATAACTTTCACGGTTTAATATAATGTTAAAAAAAATATTAACTTAAATCATATTATTAAATATAATAATTATTAACTTTCATAGACCTAAACATGTTGTTCTTAAGAATTAGTTGGTCTACATATTATATTTCTTTCAAAAAATAAGTTTCCCTCCGAAAATGAATTCCTCTATTATTTTTTTATTCCCTCCAAATTTTTACTCCTCCCTCCAATTTGTGTATAAATAGGATATACAAAAACTATTTGTTTTATCTTATATTATAAGATGAATTATGACATATTGTTATGGGGGTTAAAAATTTAATTTTAATATTTATTAGGATATTACTTTTTAACAAAACAATTTTAGAAAAATTGTTTATAAATTCTAAAAACTTTAATCTTTAAGTGTAATTAATTTTATTTTAAAAATTAAAGTATTCTGTACTAATAATATATTGATGTGGACAATTTGAACATGCATTTATTGCAAATTTTCTGCACTTAATTCATGCAAATGGTTTTGAAATTGATCAACTTGTATAACTTTAATATAGTTGAAAATTTTGAAATTATTTTAAAATACTCATAAAATTGTAATATAAACTTAGTAATGTACTTATAAGTTTAACAAAATTATTTTCTTCCTCGCATATTTAATTAAATTTTTGAAGAACTGTTAGCATACTTAAAAAATTTGTAGACGTCAATTAAAAATTTATATTAAAATTAAAAAATATCCTTCAAAAGCTATTTTGATTATTTTTCAAACAAAAATATCCCTCGACTTATTTGTAACTTTAATATTATTTAAATTACTCAGAATAAATTTAAATAATTTTATTAATAATTTTTTAAAATATTAAATAATCTTTTAATTGAAGTTGAATTAAAAAAATAAAAATTTAAAATCATCAACATATCCAAAGTAATTTAATCAAATTTAATTAAACATATTTATTAATTATAAAATAAAAATAAAAATCAAATCCATCTCTTAATTAAATATGATTTTTGTTTTTAAATTACATCTCAATAATATTATGAAATAATCATATCTAAAATAATTTAATTAGATTAAGTTGAATATATTTATTAAATATAAAAAATATTTGTTAACTAAAATAAATAATTTAAAAATAAAAATAAGATCTAAAAATATCATACTAACAATAGTAATTTTAAAATGTCAGTTTCACCCTACCAACCTAATAAAAAAGTTATTGATATGATATCTTGTTCCCTCTTAAAATATAAATAAATAAATAATTTTCTTACAATTCATTTTCCACCCATCATCCAAAATACAAACAAACAACTATCACATTTGCCAACCCCACTTCCAAAATATCATTTTGTTAAAATTAAATTTATTTATTAATCAAAATAAATAATTTAAATAAAAATAAAATCTAAAATTTTATCCTAACAATATAGTTTATTTTTAATTATTTTATGCCTATTTGAGGCCTAGCCTGGCCTGACCTATTTAGTAAATAGACTAGATTTAGACTTTTAAAAAAGTCTATTTAGTTAAAAAAAAAAAAAAAAATGGCCAGGTATAGGCTTTTAGAAAAACCTACAAAGCCTATCAGGCCAACCTATATAATTTAATTATATTATAATATATATTTAAATATTTATAATACTTATATAATGGATTTTATATTTTATATTAATTAATTTTATTAATTTATATAATTATATATTCTATTATTAATTAATACATAACCATTTTATTTCAAATTTTTTGTTTAACTAATAGTAATGTTTGGTTATGCTTTTCTTTTTATTTAGATAAATGTATTATAATCGTCAATTATTTTTCTTAATATAATTTATAAAATTTTTGGGCTTATTAAGGGCTTATCCTATTAAAAGTTTGAACCAATATAAAATTTAAGTTTAATTTGAATCTGAACTAAAATAAGCCTTTTCAACCAGGCTTAGGCTTTGAAAAAAATTTAAAAAGATTAGGCCAGGCCTATTTAAGACGAAGCCTAGCCTAGCTTAGCCTAACCTATTCCACTCCTACCAGCAGTGAGGGGTTGGGGCAGAGGGGAGTGGGTGTTATATATATGCATATATATATTTATGTATATATATTTGTATGATATTTATTTTATATATATATATATATATTTATATGATATTTATATTGATATATAAAATTTTTAATTTTTTATGAGGATTTTGTTATATATTTTTAAATTATTTATTTATTTTTTTAAAAATTTTTAATGAAGGTTGATTGGGCATTTCAAATTTTGTGGAATTTTTATAAATACATCAAAATTTTGGGGTTGCAGGTAATTAATTTTTTTTAATTTAATTGTTTTGCCTGAACACTAACAAAAGTTGAGGTACTGTCCCAAATGTGTTAAAAAATTCAGAGTTTTGGTCTTGCAAGTATCAACTTAAGTACTAAAAGTGCAAACCCCTCTTCCAATAAGACCAAAAATTTAATTTTTCCAATATAACCAAGCACTACATTAGCGAAAAAAAAAAAAAAAAAAGGAAAAGTAAGAGCTCCATTGGAATAGTAATAATTTTATTAGGCTAGTTGCAATTTATTCCCTGTGATTTGTGAAATAAGCATCAAATCCTCCTGTGAAAAAAATATATATATACAAAATAACTTCCTTATGATTTATAAAACCACCCACACTGGCTCCTCCTCCACATTTGTTGCTCATTTAACATAATTTTAATATAAAAAGATCAATTTACTCTTAATCATTTCACATATTTTTTATTATCATATTTTATTTTTTTCATTCTTTTCTTTTCTTTTTATTCTTATTTCTCTCTTCTTCTATTATTTCATATATTTCTCATTATATATATATATATATATAAATTTATCATTATTTTTCATTTCTCATTATTTCATATTTTCTCATTATATATATAAATTTATTTATAAAATTTTAAATAATTTTTATCTTTATCTTTTTTCTTTCCAATTATTCATACATGTATACTTATTTTTTCTCTTTATACTTATTCACATATATATAATATACATATATATAAATTTATCAATAAAATTTAAATTAATTTTATTTTTATCAATTTTTTTCTAGTTATTCATTCCAAATTAAATAATATTTAATAATATTTCATATATTTTGTGATGGTTTGTTTCAATTTCCACAAAATATTAATTTGCCGATAGTTAAGCAGCGATTTATCCTAAATGTTGTTGAATTAGCCATTTAACGGCGGTTACAAAACACCACCATGAAATTCATAATAAATGGAGGCGGTTAGTGTAACTGCCACAAAATGAATAATTTCACACTGATTTTTCTAAACCTCCTCAATTGATAATATTGTTTCTATTACTTATTAGATTGCCCTTTATTTTTTACTTTAAAGGGTTTTATCCACAATTTTTTAATATATATTTATAAGTAATGCCAATTATGTTTTATAAATATATTTTTTTATAAATTTCAAAAATAAAGTGTTTTTAATTTTAAGCTCTTCTACAAAATGTAAAGAGGTATTCACTTATTTTAAAATTGGAATATACTCCCGTAATAATTTAGACCATATGAATTTTAAATTTTTGTTTTATTCTTACATTGCAAGGCATATTTTAAAAGAAAAAATCTGATATTTTTATAAGATTAAAAAATTCTTATAATATCTTTTCATTAAAAACTTAGCCAAACGCACACTTAGTCTATATCTCTACTTGTCAGTTAATATTATATATTTGGATTAATGAAATAAATTATTATAGTAGTTTCTTTACCCAAAACTCACAATGCAAAAATATTACTTGTTTACCTAACAATTTATATATACATATATGTAATAAAATTTCTATTGAAGTCTAGTAAGCAAAGAGTACATGAGACAAGGCTTCAGAGCCATATTAAGTTTTAGAGTCAAAGAGAATAAGTACATATGCACATCCTAGTCTTGACTTATATTAGTTGTAGTCAAGATGATTAGTGCCTTGTTGCATGTGGGTGCTGGTGCGAGAACAAGTCCCGCTTCAAGCAAACTTGTGGATTTATCTCCAACCAACAACAGTCCATTATGCCTAAGCCCAAGATGCCGTGGCCTATTCCAACAAGCCAAAGTGCTCAGCACAGAATGCCAAAGTCGAGAGCCCAAGTTTGAGGCCCAATTAGCAAGCCCAACAGTTCCCAGCCCAACCCATGGACTAATGTCCTTCCAGCTTTAGTGCATGGCCCATTATGTTAAAGCTTGATGAAGTGGTCTAAAACTCAGGGCCCAATCCAATGGTCTGGTGTTCACTTAAAGCCCATCGCGCCACAGTCTAGAGAGGGAAGCCTAGTGTGCCCATACTGAGCCCCAGTCAATCCAACCTGGATCATCAACCAAGCATTTGCTTACCCAACTACCAATGATCCAGCAAGATCAAAAAAATATATTATGCATTGATAACGACAAAATAACATGCAACAAAATTGTCAATATTTTAGTAACTAAATATTTCATCACGTTATAAAAATGTATTGCAACTAATACACTTTTCTGTCACTAATATCATACTTTGGTAACAACATGTTTCGTCGCCTTAAGATAATCACTAGTAACTATGATACCTAACTCAAGGTAACCCTAAACAGAGATATCAAAACAATTCATACTTAACTGTGAACCTAGCTTATAAGCAATAGGCCTATAAATTTTTTTCAAATGATCAATAAGCCTATCAGAACATTTCCACAATTGTCAAACGTACATATAGCAACGAAATTCTAGCTTATCATCTCCTTAAAAAAAATTGAATGCAATTCAAAGTTCAACTTCTTAACACGTAATAGGATATATACATACTCCAAAACATCACATCAATCCTGACATATAATGGCACTAAAACCAATTATGTTATTCACGTGAACCCATTCTGTTGCTTGAAGAAATTCTTCACTCAAAGTCTGAACTTTACTTCTTTCACTTAACCCTATCTAAGAGATAAAGAACGGAGGTAAGTCCAAAGGACCTAGTGAAGGATATTATAAAAATGATTATAGAACCTATCGAGGAAACAACATCTCAATAGTTTATAATTCAATAACAATACAAGTGCAAGTATGAGTCAAGTAAGAACACATCATTATTCTTTGGGATACAAATACGATCAAGTAATGCATGTAATATATGCATTTCATTAGATCCGAATGAGACAAGCTTATCAGAACAAATCTTATACAAATCAATCAATCATATTCAAGCGTGACAGCTTGATATACATTAGAAGCCTAGGAATAGCCCTAACATATCACAAACAGACAGGCAATAGATGCCCAAGAATAGCCAGAGCACATAACTGACAAACATACAAAAGATAGATGCCCAGGAATAGCCCTAGCACACTAATGCTCAAGAATAGCACTGAAACATCGCTCATACCTAGGAATAGCCCTAGCATATGGCTGACAAACTAAATAACTAGGGAATAGCCCCAAGCATGCATAGACTTATAGAATGAATACCTAGGGAATAGCCTTTAGTACATCAGACTTACAGAACATGTACCCAGGGAATAACCCCTAATGTATTAGACTTACAAAACATATACCTAGGGAATAACCCCTAGCGTACACAAAATAGAATACTCAAGGAATAGCCCTTGACATATCTTACCTATAAACCAGTACAAGAACCAAGGACAGTTAAACTAGATACCTAGGGTGTAATCCCTGGCACATGGGTAAAACCCAAACAAGCAATTATAGTTAAACCAGCATGGTTATGTAGGAATAGATAGGTATGCCAGCAAGGCATACAATAATAAGATAAGATAAGAACAGGTACTGATCAGTAACAAGTACAAGACATTACAAATAGGAATTCTGGGCGCTAGAACGAACAAGTACAACTCCTAACAAAGTGAAAACAAGCACTAACCCACACAGAGGTTTACAAGTCAAATAGCAGACCAAGAATAAGTACACAATCAAGTACATATTTCAACCAATTATGAACATATACAATCAAGCAAAATTAAATCCACACAAGGTTTTTACCATAAGAGTAGATAGATATAACAAGGCCAAGATGGTAGACCCTCAAAAGGGTGTAACAATCTAAGAGTAAGTTTAAACGAAGAAATAACCCAGAGTGGGAAACCCTTACCTCTTGTAGTCTTAGAGAAAGCTACCACAATTCGCCATCTACTGTTCCTCGAGACCTACTTCTACTTCACCTAACCAAAATGACATAATTATAATCAACATCTATGTTTGACTCTCAATGCAACAGCATCATGCTTATCAATAACCCAAATTCATTAAATAACCATGTTAACACAATAGTTTAAAGCTTAAATGACACTATCGATCCAATAGCAACCAATAAGATCGACTATTTCCAAACAAACCTCAATTTTACATCAAATCAAATATCTAAGCAATAATTATTCCTAATTACGTAACAATTCTTGTCATACCATTCAAATTCATAATAATGGTCCAAACTATCATCCATTGGTTCTAAATCCATAAATCTACAAATTAGAGTTTGAATCCATTAATAAACTTAATTAATTCCCATTATCATATAACATAACAATAATAGGTCCACTAACTTATGATAATCCTTGCTTAGGAATCTCAATTACAATTCACATATATCTATTACTATGATTCTCATAGCATGAATATAAGCTTCGAATAGAAAAGTACAGCATATACATATACATATATATCAAGGTATAATCAATTAAACCTTAATCCATGAACCTCTATTACCCAAAATTGCTTATTGAGGCCTCAAAATAACAAACCACAAGCACTATTGCGATCATTAGAATAAGGAGAAAAAAGTATCCTAGAACCGTCGCCATGCTGTCGCCATGCACCACTATCAAAAATCTTACCACCATCACCAAAATGTTCCTCTCAAGCTCCTAATTCCAAATATCCAATCAATTTCAAGTTTTGTGACCTGTAGCTACCGAAGTCAAGCCTAACAATCAAGAAAATCAATTTCCACCACCAAGCTTTGACTATCTCTTCCCATCGCCGCCACCGTGCAAAACCCTCATGCAATGGCTCAAGTGAAGTCTCCAAGTTGAGAGCTTTCCAAAGACCTGCCCATAATGCTAATCAACCCACTGAACTACCAGCCACCGTGAAACCCACAACGTGGGTCTCTTTCCTGCCTTCATTCTCAATGAGCTGCCACCCATCTCCGCCATGTAAGCGGTGTGCAAGTGTGGTAGGATGGTGAGGGATGGTGTGGTGCGGTGAAATGAGGCGACAGAGATGGTCGCTAGAGAAAGGGGTATTAGCACAATTGAAGGGGAGAAAGGAAAAGAAAATAAATAGTGGAAGGAAAAGAAATCTTGCCAACTATATAAATCCAATCTTTTGAGATTTGAAATTTAGTCCAACAATTATCTCCTTCTTCAATTAAGTCCTTGCAATTTTCTTTAATTTATGATTTAACCCTTTTGAACAAAACACTTATATGCAAACCCTAAAAACTTCTTAAAATATGTAATGAAGTCTTCCCAAGTTGCAATCCAACCCCCAAACTTTCCAATTTATTGTAATTAATTCCTTTTTTTCCATTATTTCCAAAATACCAAATTTCAAGGGTATTACATACTCCCTCCTTGAAAAAATTTGATCCCTAGATTCTCATATGAGTACCATTTTGACTGGCAAAAAATGAGTAGATTTAGTCTATCGATCTACTTCTTCTCTTCATTATAACCCATCATGATTATTTCCTCAAGTTTCGATATATCTCCATACCTCTTGAATGTATTATATATCCTAACTCGTGTGCCTCACTATTATTCTTTCTTTCAACACGCTTGTCATCTTAATCTCTTGTCATTTTAGTACTTAATATATTCCCCACTTAGTTCTTACAGAGTGAATACCTTTACATAAAAGATTGAAGAGCCATTACAACAACAAACAACTAATAGCCACACAAGTTCGCACTTACATATTCACATAAAAGAGTAATCAATATTCAAACTTATCATACATTCCTAGGCAAATAAATATAGATTCACAAAACTTAAACACACTAAGTATGGACATAACGTATATGCCTGGTGTTCCCAAGACTCCATCTATTGTATGAAGTTAAAATATGCAGTGTCAAACTTTTTCTTGCAAATCAAAAGCCTATACGGAACCTATAGCCACTTATTTTCCTTTCCCCTCCAATGTTGAACCTCTTCTCTTGAGGAAATTTTTAAGGTAATGTTGGTTGCTGTCACAACCCATACATCTGCCCTGCTTTCTCCAATATCCTAACTCCTTATGGGTATGTAATCCACAGAACCCACATTTCTTTCATGGCCTTTCTTGAGTCAGAAGTTACGTCTTATCGATCTGATGGTCCTGAGGAGTAGTGTTATTAATCTGAATCCTCAGTTGTTTCTCTCCAGCACTACTCTACTCCTCGAGGCGTGATCTTCCTTTCTGACTCTTATCTTCAATCGTTTGAATTTCTTGAAATTCTAATTCTAGCTATAGTGCTCTACTTACTGCTAGGTTGAGATTCGACAAATTACATATGACCAATCCCTATATGAATTTTGATCGTAGCCCTTAGATGAATTGTCAAGCTTGTTGAACTTTGTCATCTTGCACATAGGGAGCATATTATATTAGTCGGCTAAAAGTAGCCTCATACTAACTTACAAACTGTGCCCCTTGTACAAGGTCCATAAATTCTCTTTCTCTTGCTTGCTTCACCACTTTTGGCAAATATTTGCTAATGAAATCTCAAGTGAAGTTTTCTCAAGTTTGTTGGGTTTCTTCAGTCACCCATCTCTGATCGATCATCTTCCACCAACTTTGGGCAGAACCCTCTAAAACGAATGTGGCAAATTGAACCCTTCGCTCACTTAGATAACGCAATGTCTCAAAAATATTCTCCAAACTCTCAATCTATTCTTCAACTTTTTTATCATCAAGGTCTCCTTGGAACTTCAGGGGATTGAAATGAGGAAATAGTTCTAATGCTTGATCGTCAACCATCTTATCAACAACTTCTACTCTAGTACCTAGTTGTCAATCCTATGGCAAAATTTTTTATCCTTCCTGATGCATAGAGTCAATTAGCTGGCTATTCAAAGGGTTTTATGATGCCTTTTCTTCTTGCATCGCTTGTGGATAAGCATGTGTCCCTTGTCTTGGAACTTGTAGGTCCCCAACCCATTGCCCAGGAGGTCTTCTCCTTCAACCAAAAAGTCTTCCCCATCAACCAACCTTAGGAAGAATACGTATACCCAAACTTTCTTGAGATGCCATCAATTCTACTAACTCCTTCCGACCTCTAAAATAAAATAAGCAAAAGGATTAGATAATATCAAATAAGCTTATAGGCACACAAGTCTAATCATCCTATGATACAACATAAGATCTCATAGACAACTTATAGTACAGAACACATCTCCTAATACCAACTAATCAATTTGTCTTCATTTCTTAAATCACATAGGATTTCCTCAAGGTAAAACACATTTGGAATTTATACTCAAACTAATCCAAAGAAAATATCGACCACAAATCCCAATGATGCTCAAATGTGTAGGTTTTCGACAAACCTAGACTCGAGTAAATTCATCAATTATAGTTGCAATCAATTATTCCCATGTAAACCCAAGTCATCAAAACATAGGTTCTAATACCACTTGTGACACCCCACTTAAGGTAACCCTAAACTAAGATATTAAAATAATTTAAACTTAACTGTGAACATATCTTATGAGCAATACGCCCGTACAATTTTTCTAAAAATTAATAAGCCTATCAGAACATTTTCGCACTTATCAGACGCATATATAGCAGTGGAATTCTGCTTATCATCTTCTCTAAAAAATTGAATACAATTTATAGTTCAGCATCTTAACATTTAACAGGATATATACAGACTCCAAAACATCACATCAATCTTAACATATAATAGCATTAAAACCAATTACGTCATTCACGTGAACCCATTTTGTTAGTTAAAGAAATTCTACACTCTCAGTCTAAACTTTACTTCTTTCACTTAACCCTGTCACAAAGATAAAGAATGGGGTTAAGTTTGAAGCACTCAGTGAGAGATATTGTGAAAATAATTATAGAACCTATCGAGGAAAAAGCATCTCAACAGTTTATAATTCAATAACAATACAAGTGCAAGTACAAGTCAAGTAAGAACACATCATTATCCTTTGAGATACAAATACGATAAGGTAATGCATATAACAAATGTATTTCATTAGATCCGATTGAGATAAGCTTATCAAAATAAATCCTATACAAATCAATCGATCATATTCAAGCATGACAACTTGATACACATTAGATGCCTAGGAATAGCCCTAGCACATCATAGATAGATAGAAGATACCTAGGAATAGCCCTAGCACATCATAGATAGATAGAAGATACCTAGGCATAGCCCTAGCATATCATAGATAGACAGGTGATAGATGCCTAGGAATAGTCCTAGCACATCACTGACAGACATACAGAAGATGAATGCCCAGGAATAGCCTTAGAACACCATAGATAAATAGAATATAGATGCCTAAGAATAGCCCTAGCACATTATTGATGCTTAGGAATAGCCTTGACATGTTACCCATACCTAAGAATAGCCCTAGTATATGGCTGACAAACTAAATACCTAAGGAATAGCCCTTAGTGTACACAGACTTACAAAATGAATACCTAGGGAATAACCCCTAGCATACCAGACTTACAGAATATATACCCAGGGAATAGCCCCTAGAGTATCAGACTTTCAAAATATATACCTAGGAAATAGCCCCTAGCATACACAAAATAGAATACTTAGGAAAAGCCCTTGATGTATCTTACTTACAAATAAGTACAAAAACTAAGTATAGTTGAACTAGAAGCCTATGGTGTAATCCCTAGCGCATAAATAAAACCTGAACAAGCCATTATAATTAAGCCAGCACGGTTACATAAGAATAGATAGGTATGCTGGCAAGGCATATGATAACAAGACAAGACAAGACAAAAATAAGTACCAATCAAGAACAAGTACAAGACAAGACACATAGGAGTTCTGGGTGCCAAATTAAACAAGTACAACTCATGATATAGTGAAAATGAGTACTAACCCACACAGGGTTTACAAGTCAAATAACAGAACAAAAACAAGTACACTATCAAGCACAGATTTCAAGCAATTATGAACAAGTACAATAAAGCAAAATTAAATCCACACAAGGATTTTACCACAAGAGTAGATAGATATAATAAAACTAGGATAGCAGATCCTCACAAAGGTGCAATAATCTAAGAGTATGTTTAAACAAAGCAATAACCCAGAGTGGGAGACCCTCACCTCTTGTAGTCTCATTGAAAGCTATCACAATTCGCCATCTACTATTCCTTAAGACCCATTTCCACTTCACCTAACCAAAATAGCATAATTATAATCAATATCTATGTTTGACTCTCAATGAATCAACATCATGCTTATCAATAACCTAAATTCACTAAATAACCATGTTTACATAATAGTTTAAAGTTTAAACGGCACTATCAATCCAATAGCAACTAATAAGATAGATTATTTCCAAATAAATCTCAATTTCACATCAAATCAAATATCTAAGAAATAATTAATTCCTAATTACATAACCATTCTCATCATACCATCCCAAATTCATAATATTGGTCCAAAATATCATCCCTTGGTTCTAAATCCTTAAATCTACAAATTAGAGTTCGAATCCTTTAATAAACTTAATTAATTTCCATTATCATATAGCACAACAATAATGGTTCCACTAACTTATGATAATCCTTGCTTAGGAATCTCAATCATAATCCACATATATCCATTATTATCATCCTCATAGCATCGATACAATCTTCAAATAGAATGGTACAACATCTACATATACATATATATCAAGGTACAACCAAGTAAAGCTTAAGCCATAAACCTCTATTACCTAAACATGCTTATCAAGTCCTCAAAATCACAAACCCAGAGCACTACTGTAATTGTCAAAATGAAGAGAATAAACTATCATAGAATCACCACTAAACTACCGCCATCGGCCACTACCATGCACCACCACCAAAAAATCTTACCACCATCACCAAAATGTTCCTCTCGAGCTCCTGATTCCAAATATCCAATCCGCTTCAAGTTCTGTAGCCTATAGCTACCAAAGTCAAGCCCAACAGTTAAGAAAACCAACTTCCACTATCGAGCTCCGACCATTTCCTCCCGTCGCCACCGCCATGCAAAACCCTCATGCAATGGCTCAAGTGAGGTCTCTAGGGTAAGAGCTTTCCAAAGACCCAGCCAAAACACTGATCAACCTACTGAACCATCGACCACCATGAGTCTCTTTCCTATCTTCACTCCCAATGAGCTACCGACCGTCTCTGCTATGTAAGTGGTGTGTAAGTGTGGTAGGATGGTAAGGAAAGGCATGGTGTGGTGAAATGAAGTGCTGAAGATGGACGATAAAGATAAGTGTGTTGGCGTGGTTGAAAGGGAGAAAGGAAAAAGAAAAAGAATAGCGGAAGGAAAAGAAATCTTGTCAACTATATAAATCCAATCTTTTGAAATTTGCAATTTAGTCCAAAAATTACCTCATTCTTTAATTAGGTACTTGCAACTTTCTTAAATTTATGATTTTACTCCATTGAACCAAACACTTACATGCAAACCCCAAAAACTTCTTAAAATGTGCAATGATGTCTTCCGAAGTTGCAATCCAACCCCAAAACTTTATAATTTCTTGCAATTAAATCCTTTTTTCCATTATTTTCAAAATACCAAATTTTGGGGGTGTTATAGTAATGAACCATAAATTTCATTACTAAGACTTTTTGCAATGGGCTTTAGAGCACTAAACTTAAGTAACGAAAAATTCATTATCAATATTTTACGTAACGAATTTTAGCCTTATGGTGACAAAATTATTCATTACTAAAAAGTGTAATTTGTTGTAGTGTTTCACTTATGTAGGAGATATATGTAGATAATATTCCCAAGCTCTGGGTAAAAGTCCTACTCCCAATACTATATTTAATGCTAGAATGTGGTTTTAGTACGTGGTGGCCCAAAAAATGAATGAATATATGAGTTTGAAAACACTTTCTATGTAAAGAAATAGTTGGAGGTTCTTGTTCATCTCAATTTGGGCCATCTATAAACCCATTCCCAATTAGTGAAGATACTTTACAAAGTACATTAAATAAGATTGTTGATGAATAATTAGCCCAAGATAGAGACCAAACGACAAAAGAAAGAGAGGTAGCAGCTAGTAGAGAGGCTTCTTTAATTGAAGAGTCAAAAAAGATACTCGAACAATCAAAGAAGAAGGAGAAAACATTACTTGCAGAGGTAAGGAAAAGAGAGACACAATTACTTGAGGAATCAAAGCAGAGAGAAAATAATTTAGAGTTGATAGAAAAAGCAGAAAATTCAACTTGTCAGTTCTAATTTTGAGTTAATTGTAAATATTCTTCTTTTACTAATTGGTTTCACATTTTTCTTTGGTAATTGCTATCTTTACAATTTAATGCATCTTGAAAGCTCTAAATCAATTATTATGTCATAAATCTTATATATATATATATATATCAAAATGTAGAAACCATATCTACTAATTGTAGTTGGATTTAGCATTGGTTTGATGATAGAGGATACATGACAATTGAATTTTATGAAGGGGTTAAGGAGTTTCTTCATTTTGCTTATTCTCATGAAGAGGTTGTAGATTGTGGTAATATAAGATGACCATGCCCTAAGTGTCACAACATGAGATTTTAGGATCAGGATACTATGTATTTTCATATGAAAAGACAAAAATTTTAACAAGGTTACACCTCATGAAATGCACATGGTGAAAGTTGGAGACATAGTTGTTGTGAGGAATCTTCAGAGGCTAGAAATGATGAAAATATTAGGATGAGGACAATAGTTCTTGATGCTGCCAGTCCTAACTTTGATTAGAATTTTGATAGAGATGAACATCAAAATGATAGACATAGAGAAGAATTACATAACTTGGATACCCAAAAATTCTTTAACTTATTAAAAAATTCAAAAGAACCATTATGGGATGGTTGCACAAAACACATAAGGCTTTCAATAGTCGCTCAGTTGTTGAATATTAAGTCAAAGTTCAACTTATCACAAACTTGAATGCATGATGCCTAAAAATGAGAAGTTGCCCAGCAAATTATATAATTCAAAGAAGATGGTGGCAAAAACTGGGCGATGTAATGTCTTAGAATTTCATATCATATATTTTAATTGATTACTTTATCATATTAGTTTTTATTTTTTCTATTAAAGTCATAGTAAGGCATAAAATAGATTTTGCTAGAAACTAGAAAAAAAATTAAAATTAATTATCTCATAGTAAATAATGATAACTATATTTTTATGTGTAATGTGTATATTTCATATTAGGAAGTATAAGATATAATTCTACTAGAATTAAGATTATATTAATGTAAGGAATGGAATTGTTAAATTTTAGGAATTAATAATAAAAATACTAGAGTTAAAGTAGAATTAATATCTTCATCTGGGAAGTAAATAATTGAAGTCCTAATTGAATTAAACTACTTCCACATATATGTGTGTATATATGTATAATCCTTAGAAATAAAACCCTAATCATATCATTCACCTAAGCAATGAAAAAAGCAAAAAGGAGTCAGCACTAGGAAATAGACACAAGACAGAAAAGGTAAACATGCCCCCATATTTTAATGAATTGTTGACGCTCATATCTTAGTATAGTCCACTTGTTGAGTTGCAATTTTGTTTGTAGTGTGTAATTGTCCAATCTATGTACCTATAGTATATACACACTTACATGGCACATGGATTCCAACATAGCAAATACAGGAATACATATATATACATGTTTGGAGGGATGGCAGTTGTACCTCACTATACGAGTGAAAAAAAATTGATGAAGGGCTATCAATTGTTTATATTATTAGTAGTAGTAGAGATAAATGTTTAGTTGGATAATTGCTTCCATGCAAAAGAATAAAATTCAATTTTTACTTTAATGTCATTCTAATGCTATTTTTATTTCGCTCTCATTGATTGATTCTTTTGACGGTTTAAAAAGAATAGATTTTCCATTACTGCATGAGGTTTTAATTGCTATGGCTTTGTAACACAATTCACACATAACCAAGTGTGGGTGTAATTCTTTTAGATGATGAATTTAAGGGATGTTGCAGGTGCTCTTAATCTTGATGCAAAGGCATTGAATTTTTAATCATTAGAAATCTTTTGATGACAATGGAAATATCATGGATTAGATATTAACCAGATCAAATGTTACAATTATTTTAGCCATTGATCAAGGACTTGGCACAATAGAATCAACTCTCAATTCGATTGATAAATACTGTGAGTACCTAAACCTATAAATATTATATAATATAATATTTCAAATCCCAAAAGGATATATGCTATAGTATAATTCACTTGTAACTTGTTTTTAGTTTACACTATACTGTGATTATATTCCACAGTGCATATAAATCTTTATATTTTATTCAGTAATGTAAAAAGTATATTTTTTTAAAGTTATGGTTATTCTTTCATCATATTTTTTTAGATAAGCAGTTAAGTACAATGATGAACACTAATGACTAAATTTATTGTTAATGATATTGTACATTGAATCCAACTTGATTTGGATGTGTGAGGGACTTCACTAAGCAGCAACGGGCATGCTGGTTGAACTCCAAGCCCCCTATGGCTTAATCACCCTAATGCACGATCAAATCCATTTGTGGATAAAGTGGGTTCGAATATTTTGAGAATATAGGCTCGAGCACTATTTGGTGAGGTAGCTCCTCACCTGGAGTGATAAGGGACTATTATGGTAAGAGTCATAAGGTTGACTAGCTTAAGCAAACACTGGTTTGATCATCGCTTTTAAATGTTGGCTTATTAAAATTGCTTACTGATAGAATCTTGTCTTTTATGGTATAATGCTTAATTATTTTTCATTATTTTCCCTCTAATAGTTATAACTGAGCTCTATTCTGATTATATTGTATTCACGAACTTACCTTGCACACACTTGGCACCCACTTAATCCTTTACTCACACTCTATATTTATTTTTTCAATTTCCTTTTGGTAGACCTAAATCCTAGCCCTAGTGAAGAAGTGGATTCCACTTTCATTGATAATCTAAATTGAAGCTTTATTTTTAGAGTTTTCTAGTAGATTTGCACTTATTTTTATATTATCTTATTAGTTTCTTTTTATGGACTTTAATTGAGGTTAGAGTACTGGCATTTTAAGTTTCTATGTTACTAGATTTACTTGAATTGTTATGAATGTTTGGAGTTTTTTTGTTTAAGATCATGATTTGGGGATAAGTGATTTCTCTTATTTAAAATTGAATTTCACTCCTAGAGACTAGGCCACATGGTCTGGTTTCTAAGGCGTAACAGACAAGGTTATGAGAAGACAGATGTTCATGTCAACAATTGCATGTTATATATACATAACATAAAAAAAGTAAGGATGAGGCCAAATGTGTTGCACATGGTTATGACAGATACATGCCTATCTCTATAACTACCAAAAAACCTATGTCTTATAAAGTATTACGTTATTGACCACTAACTTCTAAGCTACAATGACTTTACATGTCAAGCACTATAGCTAACCAAATGACATGGCACTCTACAAATCAATGTGAAAATGGGAATATGGCACACCCTATTCGTAGTGAAGTATGGAAATATTTTGACTTTACTCATCCAACATTTTCATTAGAGCCATAGAATGTTTATTTGGGAGTGCGTACATATGGATTCACTCCTTTTAGCAACACTGGTACTCTTTGTTCATGTTAGCCAATAATGGTAACTATGTATAATCTTTCTCCAAATATATATACATGGATTAATTTCTTTTATTAACTACAGCTAAGCAAATGACATGGCACTCAACAATTCAATGTGCAAATGGGAATATGGCATACCCTATTTATAGTGAAGTAAGGAAATATTATGACTTTACTCATCTAACATTTTCATTAGAGCCACAGAATGTTCATCTAGGAGTATGCACAAATGGATTCACTCCTTTTAGCAACACTGGTACTCCTTGTTCATGTTGGCCAATAATGGTAACTATGTATAATTATTCTCCGAATATATATACATGGATTAATATCTTTTATTAATATAGGTACTTCTTATTCATGTTGGTTAATAATAGTAATTGTGTATAATCTTCTTCTAGGTATGTGCATGGAACAACCATATATTATCTTCAATATGGTCATCTAGGTCCCCAAATCACCTAAAAAATAGTTGGATGTGTTCTTACACCTCTGATTGATGAACTTAAGGAGTTATGGAATTAAGGGGTTCCAACTTATGATGCATATAGATAACAAAATTTTCAAATGAGAGAAATGCTTTTGTGGACTATTCATGATTTTCTTACATATGGCATGATTTCTTGTTAGATTACCCATGGTCTTTTGTCATGTTCTTATTGTAGAGAGCATAGAAAATTATTTCACTTATGGAATGGACACAAACAATCTTGATTTGATTGTCATCACTAATGTTTACCTTGTCATCATGTATATAGAAGACAAAATGATCAATTTTTTAGGGATACATTTGAAAAAGACCCTTCCCTCCACGTTTATCAAGTGAGGACATCAGGAGATGAGTTTCTCAACTTTTTCCTAATACTTTCAATAAATATGGCAAGCCTAAAGATTTCCCTAGGTTTGGAAAAGAGCATAACTAGGCGTGAAAAAGTATATTTGGGGAGTTATCTTAATGGAGTAGAATCTTATTTGCTATAATTTGGATGTGCTGCAAATAAGAAAAAAATGTTTTTGACAATATTTCAATATATGGTGTTAGATGTGAAGGAAAAATTAAAGGATAATGAAATGCACAAAAGGATTTGAAAAATAATGTAATTGCACAGAGCTGCATTTGTTTTATAACCGCAAAGAAAATCCTTGGAAGCCTAAAATATCTTATACATTGACTCAGGAACAAGTGAAGGAAATATGAAAATGGGCCAAGCAGTTAAAACTTCCAGATAGTTATGCTTCCAATATAGCTTGATCCTTGAATGTCATTGAATGTAATTTTTATGGAATAAAAAGTTATAATTTTCATGTGTTTATGAAAAGTTGCTCCCAATTGCGTTTTGCGATTTGCTGTCTAAACCAATATGGGAAACACTATCAGAACTCAGCATCTTTTTAAAGACTTAAGCTTGACTATATTACATGTACACTGCATGGAACAATTGGAGAAAAATATTGTGGAGATTATTTGCAAACTTGAAAAGATTTTTCCTCCATCATTCTTTGATGTAACAGAGCACCGTTTAGTCTATCAAGCTTATGAAGCTGAAGTTGGTGGGCCTATACAATATCAATAGATGTATCCATTTGAGATGTATTAATACTATACTTTAATGAACTATGTAAATTGAAAAAATATTTTGAAATATCTAATTTTTTTTTATGAACTATATCATTATGATTTCTACATCATTTGAAGCAAAAAGCAAAAAATAAGGCTCGAGTTAAAGGTTCTATAGCTAAAGCTTACATGATTAAAGAAGTTTCAATGTTTTGCACATTATATTTTGAGCCCAACATGCAAGCCAAATTAACTCGAGTTCCAAGAAATGATGATGGAAGAGAGATAGAACTAAATGGATGTCTTTCAGTTTTTACACACCCAAGACGACCATTTGGAAATCAAAACGATGGTCGATTATTTAGAGACAATGATGAGCTAATAACTGCCCATAGATGCATATTATTGAATTGTCTTTAGCTAGTCCTTTATGTGGCATTCGTTTTTTTTTTTTTTTTTTTGGTTTCTCCTAAAGATTTTGTGTGAATATATGACATTAAATAGTAATTAAATATAAGTCTTATTTTTTGGGTTATTTTAGGCAATTTGATGAAGAGATGCTGCAACAATATCCATCTTTGAACTAATGATAATTAGAAAAGATTACGTGATACAAAGTTTTCAAAATGGTTGAAAAATCATATAAGTTTTTTCATAAATTTATGCACTTAATTTAGATATTTAATGGTTGTGTTTATTATTATAAAACTCATCATAGGTGATAGATGTAGAAATGGGGTTAAAGAGAACACTAGATATATTACCCTGGCCCCCAATCGATGGGTTGAAACTTACAAAGGTTATTTTGTAAATAAGTTCAAGCCCATTTTAATATGGTGAGTATAGATCAATAATGCACAATGATGTGAGCGTGCTGGGGCACTAATGGAATGAGAACGAGTTTGATTATTATGAGTTGTTGTAAGAAATCCTGGAGTTGGAATATTTTGGAACAAGAGACAAAGTTGTTCTATTTAAATGCCATTGGTATGACATTTCTGATAGTGGGCCTAGAACGTATCCAAGGTTTGGACTTGTAGAGGTCAATTACCAAAGGAAGCTCAAATGAATGATTCTTTTATTTTAGCTCACAAGCACAAGTATGCTATTTAAGTTTTACATCCATGTGTCAAGATAGAAGTGATTGGCAAGCAATTTGCATGATGAAAGCTAGAACCAAAATTGATATCCTATCACTTGAGATGCAAGATGCAGATAGCCATCCTATTCACGAAAGTCCCTTTCAGGAAGTGACAATGCCAGCTCTCCATAAACTTCTAGTCACAGTTGATCTTAATCAATCAAATATCTTCATGGATGATGATGCAAATGTTATAAAAGTAACTCTTCATGAAATTTTATGTGAAATTATGTCTTTAAAAAACACACAAAAAAAGGATGAAGATAATGATGATGATAAGGATAGTGATAAGGAAGCGGAGGAAAAGAAAGAGGAAAAGGAAGAATCTAAAGGCAATGCACAATAATAATAAAACATTTTTTAATATATGAAGGATTGCCATTTGTTGCTTTATTAATTTTCTTTCAAATGCATTCAACTTATTTTCCTCAGGTATTTTTCAGGTACATACTTTTGTTTCACTTTTTCAATCTCTATCTGGATGCTTATTTTTAGCTATAATTATTGTGAAAAGATAAAGATTTGGTCAAATAACAATGGCAGTGGTCCTCTATGGTGTAGTTATTGGAGTACTAGTATTACAAACACAATTGGTCCTGCTACAAAAATTGAAGCATTAAAGTACATTAGTTACCCTACTCAAGCATGTTCAAAATTCTAAACATCTATAGTCTCTATGATTCCAGTTCTTTCTGGTTAACATAACTATTCATAATTGATTTTTTGTTTCAATTTATTTAAACGTATGTTGTATACTTCCTTATCTATACTTGTATACGTGATAACTGAGTTTTTACTTGAAGTTATAGTTTTGATTTATTGTGGCATACTGTAAATTATTTGAAGTTCTACAATTTCATTTGGAAGACATTTCTTGTTCCTCTTGGAGGAATGTCCCTATATGTGGTTGTGAGAATATTGTAAGTAGTTCATATTAGTTTAAGTGAAATATAGATCAAAAGCTTGCTCAATCCAACTCAAACATCCTAGGAAATATAATTGCCTTGTTTTTTTTCCCCATAGTTCTAGTGTTCTAACCATCTACCTTCATGTATATTGCACTAGGTAGAACTCTCCATCTTTTTAATACTATGCAATAAATGGGTTGGTATGATAATTCATATAAACTTAAGTTGTTATGGATAAGTCATTTTTTTTGGACAATGACCATCTTGATCTGTTTACTTTGTCAGAAGTGAAATATGCTTTAGTGAATGAATCTTAGAGTTGCAATTTGGTTATATGGTAATACTCTTATGGTGTCTCCCTAAGCAAAATCTTCAACCTGTACACAATACAAATGGCTATTATTGCATGTTTATAACTTCTTAAGCTTGTGATTGTGATACCATATATTTTTTTTAGATTTTTTAAATTAACATGATTGATTTCATAATTATGCTCCAAAGCATTGCAAAATTAACATGATTGACTTCATAATTGTGTTCTAAAATGGTCTGTAACCTCCTTATGATCAACCTAATGACAACTTAGTTTGCACAAACATCAAGCACTTATGTTCTTTGTTGTGGTTTCATATGTCACATTTATAGAGCAATCCATCATATGGAATGTATAATATTCTCGGTAGGTGTTACATGTGGCATGCTTAGTGATGCGAACAACTAAGGACAATAACTATTATTTAAAGAGTTTACTTAGTTGCTATTTTTGCTACTACCAACAAGACCTCTAGATATTTATTAATTTGTTTGTTTATTTATTTTATAGATTTATTTCAATTATTACTTTGCATAATGCAATAGAGATATTGAGATATCATTTTGGTGGGGACCTACTTAGAAAAAGCTTTCTCCTCTATGAGAAATTTATGCACTTTTATCTATGTTTATGTAAATCTTTTAGGACTTATAGATTTACATTTTTATTGGGATTTGGTTGATATATAACTTTTGGTACTGAATGTATCTATCATTAGGTTAATCTATCAAATACTACAATTTGATATCACATTTGTTACATATTTAATTTATGATACTATTTTGTTCATTTATTATGAATTTGAGTAATGAACTTACTATATTTCATATTAGGAGAAATTTATTTTCCTAATTTGTAATTGATTAGTGCACGAATCAAATTACCAGTATAGTGATTGATTCAAAACATATTTTTAGTTTTAGGAATGATCACGAAATGGTGACATGAAATTGATCACTAATTCTAACCCATTTGTGATTGAATTAACACAAAATATCAATTGTTATCCAAATAATCAATCAATTAGAAATCAGTCATGAAATAGTGATGAAATATTCAATAACAAAATTTATCAAATATTTGGTTGCTACCATGTGATTGCATATATAAATTACCAAAAATGGTTAGTGATTGAGTTTCAATCACTACATAGTGACAAAGTACTAGTCATTGCATATGATCAAATTGTAACTAAAATTGAATAAAATCGTCAGTCATTTAGGTGCTTTGGTTGGTCACAAATTGAATCACAAATAGTGATTAGATGTGCGGTCATCAATAATGGTGACTGCACATTGGGTTACAAGTAATTGCACATTCAGTTGCTATTTTGTTACTGATATGTAATAAATTGATGAATCAATAAAAATAAATTTGTGAATGAAAATTAGATAGAAATGACCAAATTTTTAGTCACTAGTTTATTACCAAACTAGAAATTGGTCACAATTGAAATTAGTGACGAGGATTTTTTCTACTGCACTATTGGATCAAAAACCAATCATAACTTTCATTTAGTGATTCATTTTTCTTATTTAGTCTCCAAAAAGCCAGTCTCTACAATTCTTATTCTTTTTTGAAGTAGTACTGGCCAAATTAAAAAATTTATCCTCTAATTAATATGAAAATTAATAGACCAAAAACTTCTTTAAAAATTTTTGTACTTTTAAAAATGGTTGAAAGTGGGCCATATGATAATTACCAAAAAAAGAAAAAGAGAAAGTGGGCTATTAGTATAGATTGTTCGAATTTTTTTATTTTTTTCTTTTATATTTGAACCCTAATAGAACCTAAGTGTGTGTGTGTGTGTGTGTGCGCATATATAAATACAAAACATATTGTGTATTTTAATATTAGTCAATAGAATGGTATATAGTATATGTATTTAAACATATAATTATTAAAATGACAATATGTATATTCAATCTTAATATTTTTGTTATTTTATTTATTTTGTCTATGCAAAGAAAATGAACCTACTAGAAATTTTATTCCTGCTGCTTCTACTTGCATAAAAAATTGGATGAACAAATGGTATCATGGTACATGTGGAAGGAATTTCAATCATAAACTACACTTTGAAGGTTATGTGATCAACTTGGGTGCTCAATATATTACTAAAGTAGAAAAGTATTGTATTAAGGAATTGTAATAATATTTGTAACATGTTAAAAATTGGTTTACACAACCTTCAAAGATGCAAATATTCGGTCCAAGTTGGAAAGTTGTTGTAGAGATAAATAGGAATGACTCAAGGAATTAGATTTTACAAGTTTTGACAAAGCAAAAATCACAAAGGAATATTTACATTGTTTACCTTCTAATATTACATTTTAATTTACACTTCACAATTGTAAATATTTGAATTACTTCGATAAGAAAAAAAATAAATTGCTTTGACAGAAGGATGCAATCAAACAAAAGCATAACAAATATATGTTTTCAATAAGTTGCAATAATTTATGTTTTGCTAAATATAAGTTCTCTAACAATGTAATAGAAATGTATCATAAAAAGAAGAAACATGGATTAGAAGACTTTATTTTGATTGATATTAATTGTTGTTGAATTATCTATCATGGTTTGTTTCATATGCACAATCAATACATTTACAATTTAATATATATATATATATATGTGTGTGTGTGTGTGTGTGTGTGTGTGTGTGTCTTATTATTACTAGGAAAGATATTCAATCTTCTAAAGAGGATGGTATTGAAGTGGTACAATTCAAATTGAAAATTGCACAATATCATTAACTTTAGAACTAATTTAATTGGTACTTGATATTGGATGATTTTCATTATTGTATTTCAACCAACAATATCAAAGTTGGTGTAGAGATATCAAAGAATACAAGATGGATTGTAAAGCTACTACAAGATAGTCTTTTGCAAATTTTATTTAAAATAACATAAATATATAGTGGCATGCTACCAACATATGATATATTCATTTTCAAAATTTTAGGTCTATTGTAGAAGCTTCCTATGAGAAGTTGTAGTTGTGCAATACAACTACTTTGTGTACAAATTTGTTATCAATACTATGTTAATATATGCATTTACAATTTATCTAGTATAAATTTTATTCAAGTTTAATTGGTGAATATAATTAGTTATGTATTTTAAATATCTTTCCTCATTACATTGAAATATAAATATGCACAAAACTTATGTAACATTCAAAAAGTACTTTTAAATACCCTTGTAATGAGTGATATATTTTTAAATAGAAAGACATAGTAAATGAGCTCTAAGTTGTATGGGTGTTGGAATAAAAAGGTATTTTAATATGACTAAATAAATAAAGGTAAAACAAGAATAAAAGAATAAAATGAGACTATACAAACATTAAAAAATTGATTGATTGATCAATTGATTGAGTGGTACTACCTTCACACTTATACATGTAAGATTTGATATTCAAACTTGAATGAACTCCAAGTGTTCATGTATGTTAATGAAAAAAGAATACAATAAACATTGAGGGTATTTTACCCTTCTTTTTTGTAGCGCCCCTTCTCGGAATAGCCCCTAGCTGAAGGGCCAATCCAGTTCAATCTTAATTCAAACCCATAAATAAGCAATATGCCCATCAAAAACACTTCAAACTTATCCAAAATAGTAGTGAATTTCAACTTAAGTAACCTCAACAAGCATTATCAAAGATAGCAGCATGCTTCAACTTAATCAACTTTCATAAAACACTATATACATGCTTTAGTGATCCTATAACATACAACATAAGTACTAAGTGCATACCATTAGAAATTCCAAGTTCAACATAATATATACACCTTGCAAATGTTAAACTCAGACCCAACATATCACAACAACTCTAGGGTTACAAAACATGCCTAAGTATGCCCACAATCAAATACACACGACTATTCTAATACAAAATTATTCTCGTTGATCCAACCAAAAGTCCAACCTTATCATTCAATCTTGTTTGAGAAAATATAGAAAAAATGGGGGGTTAGTCCAAAGGACTTGGTGAGGTGTATTCATAATAAAGAATAATAAGGATCTGTCGGGGAAAAATCAACCCAACAAATCATCAATTAATGATAAGAATAGGAGCAAATCGAATACAGGCAACAAGTATCAGTTTACAAATAGATCAATTATAGACAGTCAAAAACAATCATAGGTATTAACAAGTTCAAAGCTATTGGTATGTACTAGCTTGGGAGTTGTAACTGTCAGCTCGACCTAAGATCATCTCAACTAGATTTGTTCAAGAGGAATGGTCCATCTTAATCGAATTAGTTCTGGAAGAAATACAGACGACTCATTTAATCTAGACAACAGCACAATCTAGACCAAGAAAGTTTACTACCCATGTTGCTCCATGAGCAGGGTATAAACAATCAGACTATAGTCAAAATATGGATTGAAGTTGAACAGACTTATCAAATTCACCTTATCATTAGTTCTAAGCTTATGACTTATCCTATGCACATGGTAGAGATTAACCCCTTGTTACTCTACCAAGTCTCACGGGCTAACAACTTATCCCATACACACAGCAAAGATTAACGTCCCTTTACTCCCATATGACAATCACAAACCATAGCAGATAACAGAACGGATGGATAACAGACAATCAAATAACAAACAAACGGGAACAAGTGCAGAACAATATCAAGTACTAATCGAGACAAATAACAAGACAATAACAAGTATCGAATGGTAACAAGTACAAAACAAATAACACTCAAAAGTTCTTGGTTTTAGAACAAACAAGATCGACTCAACAGAGTGAAATAAGTACCAAGCCTCATAGGGGTATACAATTCAAGTAACCAATTATGAGCAAGTACACAATCAAGTACAAATTTTAATAAAATGAGCAAATACCATTCAAGCAAGTACAATCAAGCAAATTAACCCTCACTGAGTTGTGCCATAAGAATATATAGGTAGAATAGGGCCAAAATCGCATACCTTTACCTCCGCAGTCTCAGAAAAAGCTACCACAATCTGCCATCTACTATTCTGTGGGACCCATTTCTTCGTCACCTAACCAAAAAAGTATATTTATAGTTAAATCCACATTCAACCTTAATTCTTACTAGTATACTTATCAATATTCCAAAACTACTAATTACCTACTTAACATAATAGTTATAGGGCTTAATCAGTACTATCAATACAGATTTGCTAATTAAGCTACTAATATAAAAAATAGTCATGGTTTTTGCCTCAGTTTTATTAAAGAAGTATAATTCGGTTCCTATTTACATATTATTCTCATATCATCATCCCAAAACATCAATAATAGGCCAATTATCTCAATAAACCTAATTCTTGCCACTTAAATCTTAGATCCATAGAATTGGGGTTTTCTTATTATAATACTTGATAATTTTTCATAATCTTCATAAAAGTATACTATCCAATTATCATATCACAAGTTCCAATGTCATAAATCATAGTTAAATTGCTTAATTATCTCAATTAAACCTAACATTACCCAAAATAATATAGATTCAAGCCCACTAATTACACTATAGTCTATGCATGGTCTTGTTATATATAATCCACATGATAACTTCATTTCATAACATAGTACAACATTTCAAGAAATACAATACATTTATATATAATCAAACCCATTTCCCAACTCTTTTACCTATGAATCAATTATTAGAGCCTCAGATTCACAAACCAAATGCACCATTGCGATCGTTGTGATGTGAGGAAAAACCTATTCTCAAACACCACTAGAAAATCTCAACACCACCGCCAGAATGTGCATCCCAACAAGAGCTATCCAACGGTTCAATCATTTTCACCAAAAGCCGTTAGGAAGCTAATCAATCACATCCTGAAAGTCGCAGTGCTACTTCACACCGCCGTGCACTGTCCGCCCCATTTTGCCATCTCTAGTGGTTGAAACTTAAAACAAAGCTCGCCAAATGCCTCTTTGATTTGAGCCCTTCTTAAAACACCCTTGGTCTATCTACATAGTCACCGAAAAAGAAAAAACGTAGCAATCATCGGGATCTCACTTTGAGCTTCTCTAGCATCCCCTCTCAAGGTAATACATAAGTTGGGGCATATTCCAATCCATTCCTTAAGCATGCATCAATACAATCAATAGGCCCATAAAGTTTTTTACAAATTTTCAACAATAGCATCAATAACATCTCAACCTTACAGCATGCTTAAATCTAAATATAGAAGCTATATCAGAGTGCTAAATACCATAATAAAAAGTTTAATAGCATTTAAACCAAAATGTCTTCACTAACACCATGATTCATATGTACAAACCACAAGTCTGTCAGTAATCATGAGATATAACATCTCCAAGCAAAATAGGTGCAATCATATATACATATACATAAACAGGCTCCAATATGAATCATTTTTACTAGGTTTGTCAGTCCTCATATCCTCATATCTCATACCTGTCTAAATAAAGATGAGTAATACATAAGGAAGAGTCATAAAAACTCAGTGAGGATAGTATAAAGCAATGCATGACCGATTGGAAATCAAGGCACATAGAAAAGAATCGATGACAGTTTAATACATGAATGACAAGTCAATGCCAAATGAAAACAACAAAGGAAACCAAGTTATTAGCAAGTGCTAGGTCGGAAGCTGTGACCATTGGCTCAATAGCCTATTCATCTCAATTGATGTTGCTCAGGAGGTTTAGAGACATCTCAATCGATCACAGTCGGGAGGCATAAATGCGGCTCGTTTGCTCGGGACATTAGTTTGATCTAAACTAAGATACCGCTCCAGCCTTATTGCTCCAAGAGCAGAATACGAGTACAAGGATAGCAAATCCAACCACATATGCAAGTCAATAAATCAAATATATCATGTATATCAAAACATCCTTATGCCTCTATAATAGTACAATAATAATTCAGTTCAGTATAGTAACAATCAATTCAGTAGCTCGAGCATGATAGCTCGCTCAATCATAGCAGCTTGGCATTAAAAGTAGCTCAAGTGTAACAGCTTGGCAAAGCACTTGACCAACAATTCTCCTATAAACATGTTTTTCAGTTTGATTAATTAATCAGTCAAATGCCAATATGGAAGAACAATGAGTTTTATGATATAATTTTACTAAAGCCGATATGGGGGACAATAGTAAACAAAATCAATTAAAAAGAGCTAACATGGTTAACAACATTATAGGCTAAAGTTTAGTCGATATGATAACATATAAGACACAGAATTGTTCATGGTACCAAAATAGAGACAAGAAGTTGATCCATATGATTTTGATACACATTAGACAATGGTACTATTCAAAAGCTCAACAATTAACAATAGACAACAGTATTCAATAAATGACAGATAAAACAGTAGAACCTCATGGGGTTCACAAAGAAAAATTAACAATAATCAAATGAAATATCAAGCAATAGAACCTCATAGGATTCAATAGTCAATCAATAACAATAATGATAGCAAAGACAAGTATCAGATCAACTAAACCTCACAGGATTCAACCGTAATAACATTACTTTACTCAAAGAAGTACCAAGTCAGTAGATCCTCACCTTAATCACGTTAGTGATGCAGTCAAACTCTACTGATCTTCAGGGTCAAATCTCTGTCACCTATTCAAAGAGTAACTTTATATTAAAATCCATGTTCAACCCTAGCAATCACTAGCACTTAGAATCATAACAATAACAACCCCTAAATCTAAGTGATTATCATATTGATATGTTAGTTAGGGTTTGGTTCGATATCATTGCCCTAAACATGCCACTAGTATTGGATATATAGACATATACGAGGTTCACATATGTATAATTCCATAATGATACTCGATATTGATTATAACAATCCACTTATCAATTAAAATCCAATATTTAGCTGATTAAATCATGGTTACATAAAATTAGGGATGTCTACACTTAGTATGCTATATAACTTATAGTTTACATGACATAATAGCATTTTCTCATGCATAGGTGTCCTGATCGATTATTTCTATCAAAATATACGATAATACAAGATTTGGCAATGATCAAAGTGCAATCACATATATATGAATCATTATTTTATACCAATATCTCACAAATGAGCTAAAATTTTGACAATCCATTTACGTTTATGTAATCCTAGAAACGAGACAAAGATTCTACCTCTTTACCGCTGTCCATCGCCGCTACAAGAAAACTTCACCAACTCTACCGTTCAATGTGCCTCAGCACAAAGAACACAATGCCCAGCTCAATTTCAACTTTTACACACTAATTGAGCTTTCATTTCACCAAAATCGCAACTCGCCACCTTGCCCCACCATGTATTTGGTCATCAATTTCGCCATCCCTGGTAGCTATTTCTAGAAACCAATGATAGCAATGTTCTCCTTAGCTCAAAAGCTACAAAACCCACTATTCTTTTCATTGTTGGGTCGCGGGCACCGAAAACCCACCAACCACCATGATTCTTCAACTTTGGCCACCTCATTCTACCACTCCTCTCACTAGATTTGCTTGCATGTTACACCATTGAAATCATTGCGAGGTGAGGAAGAGGATGCTGGTTTTAGTTTTTAGTTTTAAGGGTTGTCGTTGAGGATGTGTGTGGTGGTCGGACATGATGGGTGAAGGAAAAAAAATAAAGAAGGAGGAAAGATGAAAGCAGGGAAAATGGAGGAAAAAATGTGCTACCTAATTTTTATTAAATCCATTTTTCTATTTTGTAATTTAACCCCTAAGAAATTTAAGTTATGCAATTAGGTTCAAAATATTTTTAGTGAAATTCAATTTAGCCACCGATTCATGAGTCTTCACATTAGGTCCCTTAATTTGTTAAAATTAGACATTGACCCCCCATAATTAAATAAATGGTGTAATTACATCTTTAAAAATTATATTTTAACCCACAAGACTTTTGAAATTTTTACAAATATTAAATAAATTCCCAAAAAATAATATTTAGATAAAATATTAAAGTATCACGAATTTTAGGGGTGTCACAGCTTCAATTTGCTGGTGGTTCATTGCCTGAAACACCAGTCCGATGGTGTTGGGGTGTTGCTAGTGGCAAGAGAAAGAGAGTTGTCGGGTTGGTTTTGGGGAAAAACTTGCTACTGGAGAGAGGAAGGTGAGGTAATGCGGTGAAAAAAGAAAGGAAAATTGGTGACAAATGAAAATTCCATATGTATATAGGCTATCTTTGCAATATTCCAATTAGCCCAAATTTAATCTAGTTAGTGCAATTGGATCCTTACAATTAATTAAAAAAACAGCTTGACCCCTGTTGACTTCAAACATTCCATGCAAACCCCAACACTTTGAAAACGTGGTCCAATCAAGTCTCTACAAATTACAATTTTACCCCCAAAACTTTTGAAATTCTTGCAATGAAGTCCTTTTGATTTATCTTTCGAGCCCTAAAATTCAATTTATCAATATCTTAAATTCTAAGTCCTTATTCTCAAAAATGTCAAATTTCAGGAGTGTTATATTTTTCTTGAGTACGTGGCTAATAAAGTAGGGGATTAGTATATGTACTTTTAAAAGTAAAGGGAGATCTATTTTGATTTATTTATTTATTTATTTATTTATTTAT
>JACGDI010003579.1:560263-589516 GCA_014898725.1 Jacaranda copaia | reverse complement strand
TATGTTCAGATTGGGGTAAATTGATTAACCCAATATTGCAAAAATTTTGTTCAAAGAAATAAATATTAATAATTTTTTCTAGTTTAAATTAAATATTTAAGCATTTTAAGTTAGATATGGGAAAAATAAAGAAGAAAACGTTGTGTAAATTGAGGATACTGATGGACGTGGATTGTATATGGCAAAACACTACAACTTGAGGCTTGAGCTAATTTGGAGCTCTATGGGTAATTTTGGGCTCAACCTATAAATACACAAGAAATTGGATTAGAGGCTCAAGTAACGGATGGTCTTGTGAAGCATGGCCCACAATCTTTGAATATATTTTGAACGTGATTGAATCGCTAAAGGAATATAGAGCTAATTAAGGTCAGTAAAATACATAAAATGGGGCTCATAACGCATAACTTGAACTATAACTCAATGGCTCAGAAACTTATAGTTTAGTAGCTACATTAACTCCGTAGCTTAGATAGCATAGAACTCGTTTACTCAATTCCCTCATTGGGTTCAAAAATTATCGAAGGGTCTTAATCGTTGCTTTTCTAGCTTTGTATGAGATTGATAGACCATATATTCTAGTTCCCTTCATGAAATAGTGCAGTTATCTTTGCTATAAATTTTATTTATTTATTTATACACATACATAACAAAATTTTGTTAAATCATTTTATATGTGAGACTTGTATACCTCTTAGATGTCTTTGTTATATATAAATTCATTAATTAATAAAGGTTACAAACCCTTTTTGTATAAACCCAATTAGCATTTAGCAGCATCCAGCCATCAATTTTGGTGTCATACATAGCATCCAAATTTTGGATTGCAAAAAATAAAATAAAAGTTAAAAAATGAATCCACTTGAAACCTCAAACTTGGATCTTTCCTTAGTTTATCATTAATACAAAAAAAAAAAAAAAAAATAGTTGTATAACACTAAATAAAGTGGATAAATAGGCAACAAAACACCACAAACAAAAAGACCAAAATGGCATTGGTGGTATGTTTTGGGTATTGTATTCAGCTATGTCATTATGTGTTTTTTTATTCTATTTGTTTTGCAATTTATTTCTGTTACTTCTTTTATATCCTAAAATTTGAAAAAACGAAAAGAAAAAAAAAAGAAAAACTTATTGTCTTTTGTTAAATGATTGATGCGAGATTATCAACTCTCATGCATTATTTTTTAGAGAAATAACCTACATCTATACTATTCATAAAGCACCTAATTCCTTTTTGGCATATTTTTATATGATATACTTAAAATATCCTCATTTCTTTTATTTTTTATTTTTTTTCTTAAATCTTCATACGTACAACTGTATAATGACTACCATTTATAACCCACACATTCTATATCCATAATTATTATTTTATGTGACACCCCACTCAAGTTAATCCTAAGATGGGATATTAAAATAATTCAAACTTAACTATGAAATTGTCTTATAAGCAATAGGCCCATAAAATTTTTCCAAAAGATCAATAAGCCTATCTAAACATTTTCACACTTATGAAACGCACATATAGCAGTGGAATTCTAGCTTATTCATCTCCTCAAAAAAAAAACAAATTGAATACAATTCATAGTTCAGCTTCTTAACGCTTAACATGGTATATACGTACTCCAAAACATCACATCAATCCTTACATATAACAACACTAAAACTAGTTACATCATTCACGTGAACCTATTCTATTACTTGAAGAAATTCTTCACTCCCAGTCTAAACTTTACTTCTTTCACTTAACCCTATCTAAGAGATAAAGAACAAAGGTAAGTTCAACGGACTTAGTAAGGGATATTGCAAAAATGGCTATAGAACCTATTGAGGAAAGAGCATCTCAACAATTTGTAATTCAATAACAATACAAATGCAAGTACGAGTCAAGTAAGAACACACAGGGGTTTACAAGTCAAATAATAGACCAAGAACAAGTACACAATCAAATACAAATTTCAAGTAATTACGAACAAGTACAATCAAGCAAAATTAAATCCACATAAAGATTTTACCACAAAATCATATAGATATAATAAGGCCACGATGGCAAACCCTCACAAGGGTGCAATAATCTAAAAGTAAGTTTAAACAAAGCAATAACCTAGAGTGGGAGAACCTCAGCCCTTGTAGTCTCAGAAAAGGCTACCACAATTTGCCTTCTATTGTTCCTCAACACCCACTTCTACTTCACCAACCAAAATAGTATAATTATAATCAACATCTATGTTTGAATTTTATTGTATCAACATCATGCTTATCAATAACACAAATTCACTAAATAACCATGTTAACACAATAGTTTAAAGCTTAAATGGCACTATCAATCCAATAGCAACCAATAAGATCAATTATTTCCAAATAAATCTCGATTTCACATCAAATCAAATATCTAAGCAATAATTAATTTCTAATTGCATAACCATTCTCATCAAACCATCCAAAAGCCATAATAATGGTCCAAACTACCATCCATTGGTTCTAAATCCTCAAATCTACAAATTAGAGTTCAAATCCTTTAATAAACTTAATTAATTCCCATTATCATATAACATAACAATAATGGGTTCACTAACTTATGATAATCCTTGCTTAGGAATCTCAATCACAATCCACATATATCCATTACTATCACCCTCATAGCATCAATACAAGCTTCAAACAGAAAGGTACAAATCTACATATACATATATATCAAGGTACAACCAATTAAAGCTTAATCCATAAACCTCCATTACCCAAAATTGCTTATCAAGGCCTCAAAATCACAAACTAGGAGTAGTATTGCGATCATCGAAACAACGAGAAGAAACTATCCTAGAATCGCCGTTGTGCACCATCATTGGAAAATCTTACCACCACCACTAAAATGTTCCTCTTGAGCTCCTGATTCTAAATATCCAATCGGTTTCAAGTTCCACGGCCTGTAGCTACTAGAGTCGAGCCCAATAGTCAAGAAAACCAACTTCCACCATCAAGTTCTTCCCGTCGCCATCGTTGTGCAAAACCCTCATGTAATGGCTCAAGTGAGGTCTCCGGACTGAGAGCTTTCCAAAGACCCACCTAGAATGCTGATCAACCTACTGAACCGCCGGCCACTGTTAAACTCATAAGGTGGGTCTCTTTCCCGCCTTCACTCCCTACGAGCTGCCACTTGTCTCCGCCATGTAGGTGGTATGCAAGTGTGGCAAGATGGTGAGGGAATGTGTGGTGTGGGGAAATGAGGCACCAGAGATGATCGCCGGTGAGAGGGATGTTGGTACAGTTGAAGGGGAGAAAGGAAAAGAAAATGAATAGTGGAAGGAAAAGAAATCTTGCTAACTATATAAATTCAATCTTTTGAGATTTGCATGTCAGTCCAATAATTACCTCCTTCTTCAATTAGGTCCTTGCAACTTTCTTCAATTTATGATTTGACCCCATTGAATAAAACACTTACATGCAAACCCCAAAAACTTCTTAAAATGTGCAATGAAGTCTTCCCAAGTTGCAATCCAACCCCAAAACTTTCCAATTTTTTGTAATTAATTTTTTTTCCATTATTTCCAAAATCCCAAATTTCAGGAGTGTTACATTTTATCTTAATATTTCATTATTCTTTACATGAAAACTCAAATAAATATCAAATGCTATTAAAAAATTAATATTAATTCCAACAATAAATTATTTACTCTACTGTTAAAAGTTTTAGCATAAGCATTGAATGTACTCAAATTGCTGGTTATTAATAAAGGTTCTAACCCTTTATTAATATATTTTCAAGAATTTTCTTGAGAAACTCTTATCTTTTCTTTCCCCCCTTAAATCCTCATTTTACCGAAAATAGCTATTATATCACTACCATCCCACTACTATCCCACAACCACTCCACTACCATCACATATTAGTCCCATCAATTTAGTACATAGTTATACTTAATTCCATTTCTCTAATGTTTTTCTTTTCTTTCATATTGCTAACATCTTCTTGATAAATATATGATTTCTCCTGTATAATTGCTTTTGAACTTTTATCTATTCTATTTTTCAAATTTAAACGAATGAATTTATCACTATCTTTGTATCAAAAATGTTAACTGATTTTTTTTTCTGTCTCTATTATTGCAATTATTTTTAAATCACTTGAGTTTTGAAGTTAAATCATCACGAGTCAGAAAGTTTTTACTTTATAATGAACTTATTATCTTTGTAATTTGTGTATTTAAACATTTTGTGTATGTTTATCTACACTATTTTTTAAAAGCTACGTGAACAAATTTATTGCTGCCTTTTGGTGCGTTTTAAAGTATTTTTCCTAAATTACCTTTATATATATATATATATATATTTTAAATCCTCATGTCTATATAAAATAGCTACTCACCACTTCTACCCCTACTACTTTCATAAAATAGTCTCATGAAGGTGGTCATATATATTTTTATTTCTTTAGAGCAATTTTTTCATATTTTCAACTTCTTTTGTTGGTGTAGTTTCTCCTATCTAAACTTTTTTTTACTATTATTTATAATCTTTTTAAAGCTAAAAATGAGTTTTCATTTGGCGTTAATTGATTGATTTTTTTCTTTATTATAACAACTATTTTTAGGTTGCTATATTTCCACGGTATGATTAGTTTTCTCTTTTATTAAATGCACATGCATTGAATGTGTACCAACTCCTAGTATGAAATAGTAGTTTTGGCATATTTTTTGTGTGTGTTAAAATTTTTATGGTATAAAATAAATAAAATATGCATTCATGTTTTAATACAAACTACAAGTGCTTTAACAATTTCAATGTATTTTATTAGAAATTTTTAAATAAATAAAACAAAAGGAATGGTAAAGTAAAATAATTTAAGAAAAAAATATAAAATTGAAGGGAGCTAGAGAAAAAAAAAAGACAAGAGATGAAGAAAAATTAAAATTATTTTATCATTATTTTTAATTTAAAATAGAGTGAATTTTACCAGCTCACTGTAATACATATTGAATTAGTTGTTAAGGTCTCAATGCTTTATAACTAATGTAGATATAAATATATATGAAATTTATTGAAGGGCAATTAGTCCATTGATGTAAGTTTTTTGCACATATAATGTGAAATTAGGAATATGAACTTATCAAAATCTCAACATCTATTTATAAATAAAAATAAAATAAAACACATACGAAACTTTTATATTTTTAAATTTTTTTTTTAATATTTCTTGTATAAACAAGGTAATATACATAATAAATTGAAGGCGTGGAAAAAATGTAGTGCTTAATCTTTTGGTGTTTTCCAAAATATTTTTCAACTCTTGGGACAATTACAAAATGTGTCCACGCTCCCCAATCTTTTCTCCCAAAATACAAAATTTTAATTTTCAAAAAATCCCAACAATTAAATTTCAAAATACACTACACCCTAAAAACCACACCTACCCTTTCATTTCTCACCCTACCTTTCACACCACTCATTCATTTATCACTTCCTCGCTTCACCCATCCACCCACCCACAAACACACACACACAAACATATATTTACATATATGAAAACATTCAAATTTTATCAGTTAAAAAATTCTAAAACTTATATTTACAAATTTAATTAAACTAATTATCAAAAAAATAATTGATGTTAATAAATAATTCATTTACTAAATAATGTATTAAATTAATTAATCAAATAATGTATTAATTAAATTTAATATTTAATCTATTAATTAAATATTATATTTATTTATTTAATAAATAATTTAAGATGTCTTAATTTGATATGATAAATAATTAATCTTCTTCAAAAAAATAATTTTCATTAAATATTAATCTTCACATTTTATTTAAATTATAACAAAAAAATTCATTCTAGGATGATATTTATTTATACATAACTTGTAAATAATAAATAATTAAATAATTATATTTAATTAATAAACAATAATTGGTTTATAATTAATGTATAATAATTAATTTGTATATAAGTCGATATTAACAATTATAATATTAATCAATTTTTGATAATTAAAATATATTTATGATTCACAAATAATTAATATTTATTAATAAGTATGTTCTTTCAAATAATACATTATTTGCTAGTTAAATTTATAAAAATATAAATATCAAAATAAATCACCATTGGAATTAATTACATATCATTTTTTTTACAACCATATATCAATCATTACATATATATACACATGCACATCATCCAACTACCAATACACATACATATATTACATAAAAAAAATCAATTTCACCCTACAAATACAATAAAACTACAATTGATTTGATATCAATAGTAAAATTTATCTCCTTCAAAACATAAAAAAATAATAAATAAATAATTTATTTTCAAATTATTTTCTATATTTTTCCAAAATAAAAAGAAATACCTGATGCATTTTTTAAATTTTTTCCTAAAAATTCATTCTTCTAAAATATTTCCTACAATTTATCCAAAATGCAAGGAAAAGAACGAGCCGGAAGATTTTGGGATGGTCACCGAAAAGTTGTCCGGGTTGGAATCAACTGGAGAAAGGTATTCCATGCCCAATTCCGAAAAGCGATCACTATTTAGTATTTAGTGATCACGCCACTCATCTTGCAACAACATAGCCTGCTCTTCAGTTTCGAGCAACATAAATCATAATGACTAGTCTCGGTTAATACGACACACCTCGTTGTCTCTCACTTTTATCATAAAAACAGAAATACAATGATGATGTTTGCTTGCATGGGAGAAAAGCGGTAAAAATGCTCCATCTCATCATTCCGTCATCCAGTCCAAGCGTGCACTTCACAAAAAACTACTCCTATGGTCATTACTTTTCATGCAACTCAGTTTGAATCCTTCATTTTAATATATATATATATATATATATTTTATTTATTTCATTATATATATGTATATATTCAATGTATTAATTTACAAATGTTTTCTTTAAATATAATTATTTATATATATTCAATATACTTAATACACACACGCACACATGTTTACATAGATAATTAATTAAAATACAAAATAAAATAAATATTGGAATAGAGAAACCGACCCTTTTTGAAATTACTCTCTCCTTTCATCATATATTTATTCTCATAATTTTCCACTTATTTAGTGCCTAATCATTGCCAATTGATAGATAGTGTTGAAATAGTTCATTTTAATCTATGTTGTTTTGTTATGGTGTCACCTCCAATTGGATCATGTAGTCAGTAATTCTATATTTATTGTGTAATTTATTTTCTTCACTAAGAAAATGTGTATGTGTGCGCGCACGTGTCTTGCTAGATTCAACCATTTTTTTTTGTGCGATTACTCATGATCTTGAATTGTGAATTAATTATACATAGTTAGTAATTTTGGCAAATTCTATGGTACGATAATTTTTATCGTATGAAATAAAAAATATTTAACATATCTAAAATATGATAATTATATATATAATATGATAATTTTTTTTATAATTTTATGTATTAATATTAGTATCCCACATGAGCGATAAATAAATAAGTAATGGTCTTTATATATGATACTGGACAATCCTCACCTGTTGAGTTAGCTTTTGGATGAGTTAAACTCAAGATCTATTCTTTACCATAGTATTAAAGTCATCCATTTTCAATGTTGGGCCATGCATTTCATATTATTTCATGCTCTGAATATTCATTCTTGAACGTGCACGGGGTGTTAGTACCCCACATTGATGAAATAAATAAATAGTGATATCTATATATGGTTTCAAACAATCACCACAGTTTAAGCTAGCATTTGGAATAAATTACGCCTAAGGTCCATTATTTAACAATTTATCCAAATGTTTTGGATAAATAAAAGGAAAAAATTGTTATAAAGTGGAACAATGAATTAACTAAAATTAGAGGGGAAAAAAACGCATGATGAAGAGATTGAAGAGAAAATAAAATTGCTATTATCTTAATTTTAAATTTTGCTTAAATTTAGAAATTATTAAGAGTTACCCACTTCATTAATTTTACAGATAACAACAACATCTAAATTCAATCACGGTACAAAACCAAGAAAATAAATAATGAAGCGGTTGATTAGATTTTCGTTTAATTGAGATGGATTTTTCAGTCTCTTCCTTTAGCCTTTCTCTTGCAACGAATCAAGAGAGAGAGAAACCACCAGAACAAAGCAACAAAAACAAAATGAGAAACGGAAAACTCTATGCATAGGGTTGAAAAAGAAGGCATGCTGGTTCTTATATGATTTGATATATATTGTTGTTGATCCACCACTTATCCCTAAATTGCTGGGGCACACTATTACAAAAGAAAGAAAAGAAAAGAAAAGAAAAGAAAAGAAAATATCAATGGTAAGTAATGATATAAAAATTATTATTAATTATACATATTAAGTGATAAAAAATTTACTTTTTATTAGAATATTTTTGAGAATTTAATAATAATAAAAAAAGTATTAAAATTATTATAATTAACTAGGCCTGTTAATGGGTGGATTTTACCGAATCCGGGCCCAAAAAACACTTTCAATACCTAAATCCAATCCATATCAATTAAAAAGAATGCAATGGATACAGATAGGATCTATACCCATGATTATCCATAGATCCATACCCAATAATTACCCATTATCCTAATACCCAAATTTAACTATTAATCTAAAAATTCATATACCAAATTAAAAATAGGCCAATGATAAATTTTTAATATACATATAAATATAATTAAAAATATTTATCTTTTTATACAATAATACATTGTTTCAATAATTTATAGATCCTTATTTTAATATAAAATATTTTATTCTGTTCACACCATGCACATTGTTTTATCTCAACTTTCTTTGATCAATTGTTGCATTTAAAATCAATAGTATGTGCTCAAAAAATATGAGCCACCCTAGCATCTAAGAAAATAACGATGAAAGATTGATCTATTTATCATAAAGTATGGCATATAGTTTAAAGTTTAATAAGATATTTTAAATTTTTTATATTGAAAAATTATTTGAAAACATAAAAATAAAAAATTAAAGAGATAAAAAAATATAATTAGAGAGAAAAATATTTAAAAAAATTATGAAAGAAAGTAGAACTATCTGACACTTATAATATCTTTTATCTACGTAAAGAAACTATTGGATCAAATTTAAATTATATACTTTTAAAAAAGAAATAATTTTTTTTTAAAAAATAGTGCTTAATTAGTATATGATCAAACCAACAATACAAGAAAGTGGACTAATATATGATATCTTACTCACCAATTTAGATTTTAAAAGGAAAAATAGTATCTTTTTTATTTTATTAAATTAGTGTAACAAAACTAAAATTATATAATTAATTAAATCTATCCTAGTTAAATTTCAATAATACTTTTTTGTTATCGTATACTAGAAGAATTTGTTAATACAAAAAAAATCCAAAATATTAAAATATTATATTCAAAAAGCTAAACCCAATGGGTATTGAATTATTTAGGGTATGATAGGATATAAGGTCTCATTGTATGGGTATTTTAAAATAAAATAAAATATAGGATACGATGAAACTCTATCTATTAACAGGCGTATAATTAACAATTAGTGACACAGTTGGAATGATAATAGAGCTTCTTGTTACAAAATAATTTTTAATGGCACTATATAATCACTATAGGTGTGTCATTAATTATATAGTTCTTATCATTATTAAGTCATATAATAATAAAATAAAAATTATTGTCACTCAAAAATATCATTAATAACAAAATAAAACTTATTGTCAATCAATATATGTTAACTGTGAGAATTTTTAAATTGTCATTTATATTTTTATTATTAATACTATTTTTTTTTTTTGGTAGTGGCAAATAATCTAATTTACAATTTATTTGCTGTAAATGGCCAAAATGTAGTACATGAATCAATTAAAAAGTTATAAGAAAGTAAGAAAGATATAGCGCACACAACACACGTCTGTGCGTGTTTTGTGCACTCTGTGCGTGAGAGAGAGAGAGAGAGAGAGAGAGAGAGAGAGAGAGAGAGAGAGAGAGAGAGAGAGAGAGAGAGACAGAGGTATAACTGTATAAGAAGGGCAAGCTTCAAATTTAATTTAAGCAGCGGCAAAGGCTCTTCGAAGTGATGGACACCTAAAAGCCGCGTGGCTTCTTCTCATTTCTCCTTGCTCTCTTTTTTGTGTGTCTGATTCGGTCTGACAATTTGTAACGATTGTTGTTATATTCAATTTGCAATGACATCTTATAACTTAAGAGAACATATTAAGATTTCCTTAAAAATATATTATTATATCTAAAAGATTTACTAAAATATTGTTCAATTCAAAATGCTCATTTCATAACTTTTCAGTCTGAAAATCCCAACAGATATTTAAGGGTAATTTCTTGGAAAAGTAGCGTATAAGTTAATGGTTCCGTCTTAGGAAATAAAAAGCCTGTGAATGGGATCCTTAGATTGTAAAATAATTATGGGCTTTTTAAAGCTTAAAAATTATTTATTTTAAGACTTTTTAACAATTTTGCCTATAATTTATTCCATACTCTCAAGGGCATAAAGAATCCAATATTGGAACAAAGACCAATATATATATATATATATATATATTATATACAAATTAATGCTTCTTCTCATTATTAGTTTTTTAAGTAGTAATTAATTTATACTTTTCAGCTGATTGTTCACAATGATTTGAAGTAAAACTTTACATCTCAGCGAAATCAATATTCGTGGTCAAATATACTATTTTAATCGGGTTGAATAGTAGATCAATACATGAAACCACCAATAAATGCTAATGTTGCTAGGGCTTCTCATCAAACATCCTCCAAAATTTAAATTAATAAAAAAATAGAAAGGAAGAAAAAATATTAGAATATAACAAGTTAATAATGTATAAATTGCTACCTTTAACTTATTATGATTAGGTCTTTATAAGGGACTCTAACATGAATTTATCTCATCAATCTTACTGAATTCGAAATCCATCCACATACATTCAGAGGATAGTGTTTTCGAATTTCGATTACTATTGAAGATAATCTGAATTAATTAAATTCAATTCATAACTAAAGATATAAGAAACAATGATAATAAAATATTTAAATATTAATTTAATCAAAGTTGGGAAAGCTGGGCATTTTCCGACTGAAACGCACATCACTTTTGTTCTCTTAATTTCTAGTTATTATAGCTACGTACATATGGCCCCTCTCAACACGTACCCCTAATAATTGAAATAGTGTGTAATGATTTCTTACGAGATTTCAAACAATCAAATCTCAATTATTTGATTCCCTGATAATCATACTACCCGTATCAAATGACTGATGCATATAAAAGTTCAGATTATTAACTAATTTGTTAAAGGAACTAATATTGTGGGACTACCATATACGAGCGTGTCCTTTTTTGATAAGATACCAGCTTCAATTTGGTATCAGAACCATGGACAGTTTACTACCTAGGTCATCCATCTCTTCTTCTTCCTCTTCCATAGTTCCTAATTCTAGTTTTCGAAAATCTAATGTTTCTAAGATAGATTCTCTATATGAAATTATCTATTTACCTGAAAATGAAAAAGTTCCCCTTACCAACCTTTCTCTTATCAATCCATACAATGCTTTCTCCAAACCAAAATCTTCTTTTACCAGAACTGTAAAAGGGTTGATCAATCCTTCTAAGATGGAGGTCAAAGAATATGTCTAAGCATCAGTCATTGATCAACACTTTCTTCCAGCCACAGAAAAGGAGCAAATGGTCTCTATTGAATTACCCTCCCATCTTCCAGATCTATAGCTTTTTGAGGGTTATACTCATATTCACTTTGGAGCCATTAAGTTTGCATTAACCTTATATGGACGAAAAGGTCTTCCTACCACTTCAAGGATTACTCTGCTGGATACACGTTTCTCTGATTATCAGCATGCTTGTATTGGCACTGTTCAGACTACTTTGAATGCGAGAATGGTTCTAATCACTATGTTTCTAAATTTCAACATGCCAATAGTATATCCTTGTTTGAGATCAGCACTTAAGCTCCAGATCTAGATTTGTAGTGCAATTCCAACGGCTACAACATATTCAGCAACTCTTCATTATCAGATGATGTACCGGATTCAAAATCATTCCATTGATTTTGCCTTCCCACAGGAAACAGATGATGCCTTGCTCATTTCTGTTGATACCAATCATATTCCCAGCTGTACATATGTGCCCAAATAAATTCCAAAAGAGGAGTTGCAGAAATTAATTTTGGAGACGTGGATTACTGCCTATGAGAGAAATCATCAGTCTACAAAGGAGACCAAGCCAATTCAGTCTACAGAGCCATCTCTCTATAAAAACCAAGATGGTAAGGTGGAAACTACGTTCAAAAAACAAAAGAAGAAAACTGGTGTTCCTAGTTGCTTCAATCCCCTATATACTACCCAATCTACTATTCCAATTAGTGGATTCGATGGTAATAGATCATCAATTTATACTGCAATTCAAAATGCAGTCCTAAGACAACGCTCAACATTCTCTCAAGATGATCCTCATGTTGATACTTTGGGACAACTATTTGGCAAATTTGACTATTTGGTCAAATATACTCCACCGCCTCCTACACCATGGCCAACAACTTACTCAAGTTGGGATGATGATGATAGCTATTGCCATGATGATACAAATTTTGACAATCCGCCAACAATGACACCAAAGCAAATCATGATTTTCACTTTTCCTCATCCTCTTCTACTGCTCCAGAAACATTTCCTCCAAAAGAAGTCATACCTTAGAATTCAAACATTCATGGAAGATAAAAAATCCAACTTCCAGAAATGCTGATGGGTCTTTAGTTGAGGTTACTACTGTAGAAGCAACTCTTAACTGGCAATTAGAGAATGCTGTTGCTCAGAATCAAATGTTGCAGAAGATTGTCAAAAGCTAAGAACGAATTGAGGCCAAGATAGATAATCAATTAACAGGATTGATCCAAACTTTAAAGCAAAAAAATTGAATCCATTCATAATGATATTTTGCATCTCTTTCAATAGTCTCAACCTTTTGCCCACAAGAAACAGGAGATCAAATCCCTCAAATCTCTTGAGGAGTACTATCAAAGAGATTCCATATGGAGCAGACCAGAACCTTCTTTTACCTTTTCAGTGGTGTCGCAGCCTCTTCATGGCTTGGAAAATTTTAAAAATTGTTTGGGGACTCTTCTTCATTCTTCACACCAGAAGAATAAAAGCGGAAACGCAGATCTCCAGTTGTTACAAATCCACCAGAAGAAAAAGAATCTGGTCGGGTTCTCATTAATTCATGCTGCAAGGTCTTTCCACTATTAACCCATTAATAGAGTTTCTCAAAAATGCTATTGATTTTGAGAAAAAGAAATCTGATGCACCTTGGCCAACTATATTATTAATATCTCTAGAAAATGTTAGTGATCTCAGTGATTCAGAAGATCTATCAGAGGATATGCCATATCTTTATATGAATCAACCCTCTCAGACTCCTGAAAAACAAGTCATTGAAGACGAACCTGAAACCAGTCAACAATAAGAACAGAGACACAGGGAATCTCACATCCAGGAACCAGATGACGGTTATAGTAATACATCATCAAGATCCATGTTTACGTTTGACGACATTCCACCTTCACAATGGCAACAATGTATACATGAGATGATGTCTTGGTATGTCACTGAACTTCAAAGACCAAATGCTACACTCACAGGAGTGATTAATAGCTTTACAGCAAGGATGACTGGTACCCTAAAAGAATGGTAGTATGCCTTGGGAGAATATAGATAGATCTAAGCTAGAAACTTACCAAACATAGAAACTTTCATGAATTATACCTATGTTAAGTTTCTAGGTCAATATCAGAACTATGTTGATGCGGCCAGAGAGGAGTTTTTCAAAATGATGTGTTGTTCATTTAGAAGAAAAGATTTGGAAAAATATTTCCAAAGAATGTCACAAATGTTTTATATTCTTGGTAGGATGGACAATCCAAATTTTAAATAAGCTTATTTGAATTTGATTCTTGAGTCTCTTGGTCAAGAAGCTTTAAAATTAATTGAAATTTGAGGGAAAACTCTTGCTGATATTTCCTTGGGATAAGTTTACCAATTTTTGTTCAAAGCTCTTGACGGGTTATGCAATAATTGGAAATTCTTCAAAGAATTTCAAGAGACAGCAAAGAAATTCTCTAAGGAGTGTGATCAGAAAGATTTTCAGATCAAATATAAAACAGAGAAGTGTCATTATCCAACAAAGTCCTACAAGTATTATAAGAGATCAAGAAAACACAATCAGCAGTAGATGCCCAAGAAGAGAAGGCGTTTCTTTTGAAGAAAGTTCACAAAAAATAAAAGAGATAGATGCCATATTTGTCATAAGTGAGGACATTGGGTGAAATCTTGTCCAAACAAAAGAAGGGATAAGATTCTTAAGGAAATTTTCTAGCTCACACAGTGTGATCTTGAGCAAGATGATCTAGAGTCTATCTTCTCTGAAGAAGCAGAGCTTTCTGAACAAACCCTGTTCGCTCTTGAAGAAATTTCTAATGATGATTCAGAATCATGTGCGGAAACTACTAAAGAAATATTTCCAATTTTTGGGATCAAGATGATCAAATTGGCTCTTGCTATACCTTTTGTTCAGGTACAGATTATTTCTCAAAAATTAGATAATCCAATAACTGTTGTTAGATTACTTGATATAGGAGCTTCCAGTTCTATTGTCAATCCAAATAAACTCCCTGCCTCTTTCTGGAAAAAACATCATGAAGTTTTTTAGGATGCTAATAGTGAAACACTATCTGTTGGTTTAATTAGCAAACCTGTAAAAATTCAGTTTTTTTTAATTATCTTTAACCTAAAAATTCCTTGGTTCTACCCTACTCGGGACAGATATTATTATTGGGTTTGATATTATTAAACAATTATGGGAGAAAAAAGTTGTTCCAAAATCTAAGGGTTTTCGTTTTAAATCCTATTTTCTTCCTTATATCAAACCACAATATAATATTACTTCCCCTATTGACACCATTTCTAAAATTCAAGCCAATCTAGTAAGAGATTATTGTGCAGATTTATTCATAATTCCTTTATAAATACTCAAACCCTCTTTGGAAAAATTCACAGTTTTTTGTATAGCTTCCCTTTAAAAAGGATATAAATGTTAATCCTACAAAAGCAAGTCACCCAGGAATGCCACCTGAACAGATGGAGTTGGCTCTCAAAGAATTAGCCCAGTTACGAGATGAAGGTCTTATTGAGTCCATAAACTCTCAATGGGCTAGTCAAGCATTCTATGTTAATAAAAGGTCAGAACAGGCTAGAGGAAAGATGAAACTTGTAATCAATTACAAGCTGCTTAACTACTTCCTTGCAGATGAGAAGTTTCCTCTCCAAACTAGGAATTATTTGTTTTCTAATTTGACCAAAGCCAACGTATTTTTAAAGTTTGATCTAAAAGTAGGATTTTGGCAAATTGGTGTTCATCCTGATGATCGATATAAAACTACTTTTTGCATTCTAAATGCTCATTTCCAGTGGACTGTTCTTCTGTTTGGTCTAAAAATAGCCCCTTCGTTGTTTCAAAAGGTAATGGTCAAAATCTTCAAATCCTTGTTTCTAAATGTTCTGATCTATATTGATGATATTCTCCTATTTTCTAAAGATATGAAAACACATTCTTATCTTCTTTATTGTTTTGGAGAATTTGTTTGAATTTATGGGATTATGCTTGCTGGAAAAAAAAATGATCATTGCACAGCCAGAAATAGAATTTTTGGGCATGCATATCAAAGAAGGATAGTACTCTTTGCAGCCACATATTGCTTCAGAATTGCTCAAATTTCCTGATGACTTACAATTGAAACAGCAAATTCAACAATGTTTGGGAGTAATCAATTATGTTGCAGATTTCATTCCCAGACTTGCATCAATTATTAGGCCTTTACAGGATATGTTAAAGAAAAATCCTCCAGAATGGTTTTCTGCACAAAGGAAAGCAGTGTGTGCCTTAAAAGGTTCCTCTGCATTATAAAGAATTTTATTTTCTTCATTAAGCTAGTATCTTATCAAGATATGACTCCGCTAAAAACAAGCCTCAACTGTAGGCAACAACAAGAGTGTGTCCTCTTATGATATGATACTTGCTTCATTCAAGATCAAAGTTCTGGAAAGAAACTAGATAGGAATGAAGAAAATAAAATTCTTTCCGGTGTAGGGGATCCTTTTAAGGCAATTGTAGAGCATACTTGAATTTTATGAAGAAGATGAAGATTTATAGGTGATTTCAATTTTTGAAGTTAAAAGAAAATGCAAAACGAATAAGATAATATGTGGAATTGCAATACAGAAATTAGTAGAAACATTCTAAAACACAAAAAACACACAAGAAATTTTATTTAGCTTTTTCCAATATATCCTGCTCTCCAAGTATCAAGACCCATTCTTTTATAGAGGGATTGATACTATTTAAGAAGTACAACGCTAGACAAACGACAAAAAAGATATCAAACACTCTTTAGGCACCTAGTACAATTATTTTTGACTTTTTCGGACAAATAGGACAATAATGCAAATAAAGTATCTAGTAGTACAACACCTCACCATATTCAGTACAATAATTTATGACATCAAACCAGACTTAGTACAATAATTTACATCATGATAAAAAGCTAGGGGGAAAGGGACCAAAAACATCAGTTGATTTATTTTGATAGGGAATTCCAGTTAGAAGGTTGTTAGGTTCAGCTGAAAGTCCCATCTTTTCCCACCACTGACGCTAGCTATCAAGTTCGTATGGATCCTGGGAATCAATAAACATGTCATTGTTGTTGCCATCATTATCTACTTTTTCTTTTCCCTTGGAGGATGAAGTAGAAATAGTAGAAACAATAGGGAATGAACAAGGTTTTATTGCAGCAGAATTCTGTGGAATTTGATTATGTGAGAGGGAATTCTATCTAGAGTTGAAATATGATTGAGAGGCTACTCACATGGAATCAGCAGTAACTTTGACTGTCTCATTGTGGAATTGTTCAAAATATGCTCTGGCGTCATATTGGAGTTTGATTGCATAATCAATTGGCAGTTCTTCCCATGGAGCATCTTCATCAAACTTAGGCCAGATTTGAGACAGAATAGTTGAATCGAACTCTGTCATTTTCCTCTGAAGCTCTCTTATCTCATCCCCATGATCATAAAACTCTTTATTAAAAAGATAAGGAAAAATACCATATTCTTGGACTGAATAGAAGTATGGTAAATTATGAATATGGGGAGAACTTTATCGGGAGAGAATGTAGACGACAGAGGAATTTTCAGTAATGTTCCCGGTTAATTTGATTTGTATAACCTTGAACAATTTTATCCAAATAGACAATGGATAAAACCACTCAAGAAATGTTCTAGCAGAAAGATATTCTTTGAGATAATCAAACCACCCACAATGAAGTTCTACAAACCACTTGATACACTGTTCAATAGGGAATTCAACATCAATTTATCACTGCTCTAGTATATACCAAAGTAAACACAAGAGTTCTTTTGAAAACATACGATGAAATGGACTTGAGACACTAAACAGAGTAAAAAAGGGAAAATCAGGATGAAATCCTAAACCACCAAATGTATGTAGACCTGTTTTTCTAACATTGAGAGATTGGTATTTTAACATAAGTTCCTTTGCTCTAGATTTAATAGTTTTGGTTTTTATTAAATCAAAGAGCTCCGGAGGAAGACTCTCAAGAAGAAAATTTTGAAAAGAAGTGATATTGGATAGATTAGAAGGGGAAAACATACAAATAACGGGGATGTGATTTCTAGGAATGATTGGAAGAGTAGGTCTGGATAGAAAATCAGCAAAAATATTGGTTTTACCTTTGATATGGTTAACAGTGAAAGAGAACTGGGAAAATCATTCTGCCCATCTGAGAAGTTGTCTGGATGGAAGAGTGTTGGGTTTAAAACTCAACATTTTTGGAAAGGCACTCATATCCATCTCAACATGAAAGTGATGACCAACCAAATGAAATTGAAATTTTTCTATGCCTCTTTTGACTGCTAAAATTTCTTTGTAGGTTGAATGGTAATGTTGTTCAATAACCTTGAAAAAACCATTTTTGTATCCACAAATATTTCTTTTGCCATTAATTTCTTCAAGCAACACAGCAGCCCAAAACGATTCACTTGCATATGTTTGAAGGATTCTTTTACCATCTAAACCCAACCTAAGTATTATAAACAAGCCATGCATTAATTTTTGCACGCGTCCCACTTCTCTTCTTGTGCTCTTATTTTCATACCACCAAATGCATAAACAATTGAACAAGAAGAAAATTTTTGGGGGTGGAGACATCCACGAGCATATATACATTAATAATTTCTCATTAATTAATTGTTAAAAATAGATTTTGAATCTAACACACCTAAAAACTAACTCATGAAGTGAGGATTATTTTAAATTATGTATAGAAACCACTACTCATTTACTTATAGCTTGTTCTATTACATTTTGGGTATTTTGTAGAAAAAATTTTGGGGAATGGATTTTTAGAAGAAATTTTGGAAAATGTGCCAAGTGTTTACTTTTGTTTTAGAAAAATATAAAAAATAATTTGAGAGTGAATTGTTTGTTTTTTTATATTTTTGGGGAGACAAATTTTATTGTTGATGTCAAATCAGTTACTTTTTTGTTGAATTTGTAGGGCAAAAGTATTTTTTTTATGTAATATATTATATATGTATGTGTATTTGTAGTTGGATGATGTATATTTAAATATTTATAATAATTGAGATATTGTTGTAATAAAATGATGTGTAATTAATTCAATTGTTGTTTTATTTTAAAATTTATAATTTTATGAATTTATTAATAAATATTAATTATTTATGAAATTATAATTGTATCTTAATTTGTAAAGAATTAATTAATATCATAATTATTGATATCGACTTATATAAAAAATATTAATTATTGTACATTAATTATAAACTAATTATTATTTATTCTTAAAATATAATTATTAACTATTTATTATGTACAATTTATGTATAAATAAAATTTAGTTATTTATTTAAATAAAATAAAATATATATGTAGCGCCCTCTCTCGAGATAGTTTCTAAGCTGAGGTACCACTCCAATTCAAACTTAGAGTACAATTCATGATACAATCATTAGGCCCATAATGAACTTTTCAAACTTAAATTATCAGAAGCAGCAACAAATTCCAACCTAACAATCACAACAAAACACAATTTACATATTGTAGATCGACTCCCAATATACCTAATAGAGTTTATACAAGCTTTAGATTTTCAAAAATAAATTTGACATATCATGACATCTCTATTCCAAGCTTAGCATTCAAAAGATCCCATACATACACATAAGCAACCTATTCAATTACACATTATATCTCCTCTTCAATCCAAACTAGAGATCCATATTCGCCACTTCACCCTGTCTAATAAACATGAATAGTATGGGGGGTAAGTCCAAAGGATTTAGTGAGGGATATTCTTAATAAGAAATAATAGGGATTTGTCGAGGAAAATCAACATAATAAATTGTCAATTTATTTTCAAAATAGAAACATATAAAGAACAAGCAAGAACAATCAGTAACAAGTTCAATATGCAGACAATAACAAGTCTGAAAACAACTAATACCAAATTCAAGACTTCTAGTAGGTACTAACTCGAGGTTGTAATTGTTGGCTCAAACGGCTTGGGATCATCTCAACTGATCTTGCTTGGGAGGTATAGAGCGTCTCAACAGATCATAGTTGGGAGAAAATACAGACGGCTCATTCAGCGCATACAACAACCCAATTTAGACCAAGAAGCTACACTGCTCTTATTGCTCCAAGAGCAAACACAAACAATTAGGGTACAACCAGAAGAAAACAAATCTGAATTTAATATGCACTCCAACAAATCAAAATAAACTTACATATTAAATCTCCTTATACTAATCAAATAAGTACTCCAAAAGCGTGACAACTTGGCAAACAAGTGGTGTGCCTATACAGACTGTATAGCACACTGTGGATTCTCAAGCAAACTGCTCGGCGTATCATGGACACCCAAATGGACTGTAAGGTATGTCCCAAGTATCCCAACATTCCGCCTAAGATTGGTGCTCAACCTAAGTACTATCTTCAACAAATACAAAAATACAACAATCAAGTATAACCAGTGCAAATCAAACAGTTGAATTTTCTGATGAGGCAATATAGAAATGACTAGCAAGTATAGTTAAATCAATTGACCAGATAACAAGATACAAAGAAATGAGCATGTCGGCAAGGTATTCAATAGTAGTTCAAGATGGAAACAAGTACCAAACGGTGACATGAATAGAACAAACCAAGTAGCAATCAAACCAGACAGGAGTTTTGGGCACTAGAACGAACAAGTACAACTCATGACAGAGTGGAAACAAGTACTAACCCACACAGGAATTTACAAGTCAAATAACATGTCAAGAACAAATACATAATCAAGTACATATTTCAAGCAATTATGAGCAAGTACAGTTAAACAAGTTAAATCCACATAGGAATTTTACCACGAGAACAAATAGATATAACAAGGTTAGGATGGCATACCCTCACTTTCGTAGTCTTAGATATAGTAACTGAAATCAATAATCTATTGACCATGGGTCCCAATTCCACATTATCTAATCTAAAAGAGTACAATTATAGTCAAAATAAGTATTTTGACTCCCAGTATAGCACTATCATGCTTATCATCAATCTAAATCTACTAATTAACCTGTTAACATGATAGTTTAAAGTTTAAATGACACTATCATCCTAATAGTGGCTAATAAGGTTAGGAGTGCCAAAGTAAAGCTTAGTTCATATCAATTTACTTATCAGAATATAGACTAATCTTCAAATACATAATCTTCTTATAATATCAACCTAAAGTCACAATAATTGCTTAACTTTTCATAATTGATCCCAACAATTGCCACTTAGGTCTTAAATACATAAAAATAGGGTTTTCTCTACCAATTAGCTTGATAATTCCTAAACGTTTCATACATAATGCAATCCAAGTTTACTAATCTTATAAAGGTGAATGCATATTCCAAGTCTTAGTCCATATCATCTCAAATCATCCAATTATCATATCTCACGTTCCAATGTTATAAAATCATAGCTTAATCATTTAATTAACTCGATTAATCCATGCTTATCATTCAACAATACATAATTTAGGCCTACCATGCTATGTCATAATCCATATATGTGGATATTTACACATCAACCATATGCAATTCTTTATGATCTAAGGTTTAAGAAATCATAATATAGTATATAAATACGAATGTAAGCATGTTCATCCACTTCTTTACCCCTAATTCAGCTATAGGACCTTGAAACCACAAATTAAGAGTATTGCCATGATCACTTCGACAAGCTGAATATTTTGTCTCAAAGTTGCTAAAGTGCTGCCATCGTCAACCATCGGCCGCCACAGCTAAAAAAGTGCAACACCCCCACCAAAATGTTCCCCTCAAGCTCCTGAGTCCAACGGTACTATCAAGTTTAAGTTTCATCGCTATGAACGCTATCAATCCAGCTCAACAGTTCAAATAGGTTTTCCTTACCACTATGCTTCAATCGTCATTTTTCGTTGCCGCCGCCATGCCAATTACTCATGCATAGGTGGTTTCTACTTCCCCACGTCGAGTGCTCTCAAAATCTCCATTCACAAATAGTGTTTGGTCATATCTTTGTGGGGCTCGTCGAGCCCCATCATGGCCAACTTTTCAACCCGCCATTTTTTATGATGCATCGCCCGTTTAGCCGAGCATGTGGTGTGTGTGTGTGACCAGTGGTGTGGAGAACACTTTAATCGGTATGGTTTTGAAAAAAAATGATCACCGGGGGAAGGTCACCGAAGGAGAAGGTGACAGCCAAGGGACGAAGAAAGGAAAAAGAAAATGAGACTCAATGCAAGTCTGCCATTTTTAATAAAATTGAATTTGTTTAAATTTCATATTTGCCCTAAAATTTTACCTTATTCATCAATTAAGTCCTTTAAAATATGCCAACTCTTCAGTTTAGTTCCTAGATTAGCGGGTGCCTCAATTTCACCCCTTTGACCAAGAATAATCACAATGCAGCCCCAAAACATTTAAGTTTAGTCCAAATTAATTTTTTGCAAATTATAAATTGACCCCTAAACTTTGAAAATTTTTACAATTAAGTCCTTTTTAATTATTTTCAAACCCTAAAAAATCCAATCAATTTACATCTTGAATTCTAAACCCCTATTTTTCAAAATTGTAGAATTCAAGGGGTGTTAAAATATATATTCAGATATATATATATATATATATATATATAAGACTTAATAACAATTCATCAAATTAAAAAAGTAAATAATTTTATGTCATATGGAACTAAATCATAAATTATTTATTAAAAAAATAAGCTTAATATTTAATTATATGTTAAATATGAAATATAATTAATATATACATAACAAGTTATTTAAATAATTAAATTAATTAATTTAATAAGTTATTTATTTACTTTAATTCATTATTTAATTAACATATTATTCAATAAATAAATTACTTAGTAACAATAAAAAATTTTTTTGCTCAATTTGAATTAATTTTCATGATAATTATTTTAATTTTATTAATATTAATTTATTAAACATAAAAAATTATTAAATAAATATGATGCTATAATTAATTTTTTATAGTTATTTGAAATAAATGAGAATATTAATATTTAATGAAGATTAGTTTTTTTGAATAATTTATTTTTGTATCTAATTAAAACATCTTAAGTTATTTGTTAAATGAATAAATATAATATTTAATTAATATGTTAACTATTAGATTTAACTGATATGTTATTTAATTAATAAGTAATTTAATTAATTTAATATATTATTTCATATAAATTATTTATTAAATTTAATTAATTTTCGCTAACGATTAGTTTAATTAAATTTGTGAACATAAGTTTTAGAATTTTTTAAGTAGTAAAATTTTAATATTTTCTTATATGTAAATATGTGTGTGTGTGTGTGTAAGTAAAGTGAAAGAGTGACAAATGAATGAGTGATATGAAAGATGAAGTGAGAAAATGAGGTGAGGGGTAGGTGTGCTTTTTAGGGCGTAGAATTTTTTTGGGTGAATTATGAGAGATTATTTAGGTAAAAAATTGTATTATTTTGGGAGAAAGATTGGAAAATGTGCATGCATTTTGAAATTTTTTTAGGGGTTGGAAAAAATTTCCCCAAAATATAGGAGAACAAACCCTTAATAGATGAGTGAATCTAACATACCCTGCACACACTTAGGAATGATATTTGAAGCGTAGAATATATGGAATGAGTGGCCTAACACTAAGAATGGGTGATTCTAATATCATATTAAAGAATTGGCCTTAGGCTTAACTCACACGAAAAACTAGTTTGAAGGTGAGGATCATCCAAAACTATATATAGAGAGACCACTATTTATTTATTTAACCGAAGTATTTACTTATTTATTCAATTGATTTTCTTAATTTAATCGCCTAATGGAATGAATGTGAATTATACTTAATAATTAGCAACCGAATATATATATATATATATATATCTATATGGTTATTAACCGTTACCATTTCAACTTTTGACTGGGCCATATTCAAAAGTCAAATTACTATTGATAATTTCAACCTTTTTCTCCATTTGTCAACGAACAACTTCTGTCACTCGTTTTTTCTTTTTCGGTTGGGTTAATATATTTGGCAAAACAAGACATATAAAGGTCTTGATGGATTGGTAATTCTGTCAAAGTTAGGTGTGTACTTTGAGCAATATTATGGGACCAAATTTGCATATGACTTTGCTCATGATTACTTACACTTAACAACTTTGGACATTCTTCGATTAGCTTCAGATGACAACGTGAAATTTTTGGCAGGTCAGAATTTGTGGCTTTTAGAACGGTAGCTTGGATAATTGAATTCGTCATCCATATATATAAGTTGGGATTGCGAAAGAATTGGATATTAATGTGAATTCAGTTATCCATCTATATAAGACGAGATTGTGAATGAATTGAATTTTATTTGAAATTGATTGGAGTGAAATTTTAAAATTTTTAATCAATAGAAATAATTAATAAATTAAACTTAGTTATAAAATTTTTAATTCAAAGTAAGCGCGGATAGAACATAGAATTAAATAATTTGATCCGTAAAAGATGTGAATAATAACACTTTTATTTATTTATTTAATATATATAATATTAATGATGATTTTAAATAAAACTTAATACTTTATGTTGATTTAATGTTCATACCTTGTCACTAACATTGGGTGCTTAGTTGATGCAATGATATTGTCCTCAAATTTTTCTATATGAGACATGGAGTTTGAATGCTAACAAATTCTGTATAATGTAAACTCGTGTGTGTAATCTATACTACATAAAAAAGACAGGTTCCTTACACACTTAAAGTGGCAATTACGCCATGCTATATCAAAAATTATTTTACCAATTATATCCTTAATTTTTAATTTAATTTCAAAAGCAAAATTTTCACTTGATTTAACGTTAAAAACACAACTAATATAGTGAAAACATAATGATAAAATTTATAGAATGTATAGGTAGATATATTTAATAATTTCGAACTTTAGATGTAGAAATTATTTGCTAAATGTGGGTTTATATTAATGGAACATCAATATGGTATGCTATTGATATGATTATTGTTAAAATTATGTTATTGATAATATACGCTATAAAAATTGAGTACTTTATTATTTATTAATATAATTTGTCATTAATAATGTAATAAATTAATATGCACGTAAGAACATCATGCCACGATAACTAGTTAAAAAAAACACACATTGGGCTTGTACTCTGAATAAGAATGTCAAACAACAGTTTACTAATGAGCCAGTGTATAATGTGAAAATAAAAGTTTTTTAGCAAATACTTCACTTTTTGATAATATATAACAAAAAGGTTGTTTAAATTCAAATATGATCGAAGTTATTTTGTGTATATCTCATGCAACCAAAAGAAAACATATATAATTAATCAGATCAATTTTTTTTTTTATTAGATTTCGCTATTCATAGGGAGCAACTGTAGGATTAATAGAAATACATTCTATACAACATGAGTCAGATTAAATTATGCATATCAATAATTGAATTTGGTATGCATGGCATTGGTTTGACTCGAATCCATCCCTAATATAACAATGATAATATAATGTAAAGATCTGTGAATTGGATCTACTAAGTAATATCTATCAAAAAAAGTAATATTTTCATATGATCAATTTATTACATCAGTTTAAAAAAATAAACAATTAAAATTTATGCTACGACGAACAAAATATTCAATTCAGATGCTAAAAACAGCCCATATTTTGAGTTCTACTTTCCTTTTCAAATTCCTCGACTGCTATGACATTTGCTACAAAATACAAATCACTGTTTCTTTCTCCAAATATGATTTTGTTGTCTCAAGAGAAACAACACAACATCGGCATCTGGATGATGTTTCTCGACACAAATATGCCAACACTTTGCTAATTAATTATATTGTGTTTGTTTTTGTCTGACATCGTTATCATTAAAATTGCATCAAATTTTATACGAACACTAATGTGTAGTTGTGGATAATATTTAAATGTGTAGCACCTCATATCAAAACGCAACTTTTTTTTGTCGGGGGGGAGGGGTTATAGTTCACAAAGTTGTCACATAGTAGCTAGTAGACAGACCTCTTCTTTCTCATAAAATATACTACAATACAAGCGTTAAAATCGTTAAGATGCAAATAACTTGCGGGATTTGAAAGGTTGTAAAGTTAAAAAATAGTATTATTAAGAGTATGAAATAACAAGAAGAAAGAAAAAAGACATATTAAGACTTGTTCTACTCCTAATTTTGTAATGCCAAATAGAAAATAGAACACCCTCAGACCTCTCTCTCTCTCTCTCTCTCTCTCTCTCTCTCATAAGAATAAAAACTGCAGTAGAAGATTAATTAAATTGCATCCAAGCAATACATAACAATGATAGTGTGGACTGCTTAGTGCTTTTAACTAATTATCATTGTTTCTGTTGACTTGTTTTATGTGCTACGTAGCTTCAAAGTTTTAGTCAACATTTAATCGTCCTGTAGATTTGATGGTGATTTAAATGTAAAAAATATATGTTATTAATGATTAAAAAATAAATAACAATATAAAAATTATCATTAATTATAATTTTTGAGTAACAATAATTTGTATTTTATTACTAATGACATTTTTGAAGTGACTACAATTTTTATTTTATCACAATAAAACTTAATGATGGAAAAAATTAATATTTGAAGTTGTCACTATTAGCACTTAGCGACACATATATTATGATAACTTAATAATAATAAAAAATATTATTAGTACATATTTGTGACAAAATTCACTAGTTTGTCAATATAAGTGTGCTGTAATTGTCAATTACGATAATTTAAACACTATTTTTATTACTCTTAAACTTGTAAAACTATTAAGATGGCAAAATATTTTCGTTACCCAATTTTTATAATTAATGATAATTCTTGTACTGCCATTTACTATTTTTGTTGCAATGCCTTTTTTCTTTTTCTGACAGTATTTATAAATTCTCTAAAATATATATCGCAATATAGTATTAGTAGTTGGTAACTGACTGGACCGGAAAGATGCTATGGAGGATATATGGGAAACGATTTCCCTTTTCCTACAAAACCTGGGTCAGTATTTAATTAAAAAGCACACTCATTATTTAACATTGACTTTTGCATGCTTCCACTAAGACCCATGAAAATAATCTATGTCCATAATTATATATGTTGGTATTCTGTAAAATAATTATTTTTCCTACGTGGAAATTCCTTAAGTGTTTGTCCTACTTGTGATCTTTTAGCTGTAGCCTGTAAGCATATGGCATATAATTGAGGATACATATAAAAACCAAGCTGTCACTTTGCCGTGACTAGCTACAAATTACAATATTGTATGGTGCTAAATTTGTAGTCTTTCATTTGTAAGGGAGAGGCACGGGATCTTTGAACATGTTATCACTTCATGTAGTCGTATTTTTTTGTTTGATACGGAGGAAAAGTTCCAAACTTGTCCGTCTCTTTTGATGCCAAGTCAAAGTTATACTAATATTATATATAGCAACACATTATCTGATCATAATTGTATAATTTCAATCAAATTCTGAATTCTTGAAATTTTAATTTTTTTAGTCAAATTAAAAATTTCTTATTGGTTGTTGTTTATTCATTTTTATCCGAAAATTCCAAATTTGGTTAGATAAATAAAAAACTTAATACAAATTCAAGTAAAATTTTGTCACTACCCATGACTAGATATTTATTAATTAAATATAAATTATTAATAACTAAATAAATTTGTTTTTCTTTCTTTAACAGTTAAAATAAAGCCATTATATCTTTATTTAATCCTTTTTCTAGTTAAAATAAAAAAAAATTCAAAAAACATAAGAATTATGCAGCATTTATATATGTACGAAGATGTCTGTAATAACACATTATCATCATACATACAAAATATTATATGGAAGAATTGCTCTTTATTTTTAAAGTTATTTTTTCCTACATTATGTTTGTTACTATTTAATATCAGAGCTTTCAAAATTTGCTACGTACATAAATATGTTAATAATTTTCTTAACTGTATTAATTTACTATTATATGTGTTTTACTAAAAAAAGATATTGGAACAATACCTCCATGTCATTCCAAAAATGAAGAATCCTACTAAGTTTGCCTTTTATAATGATTTAAAAATTAATTTAAATGATTTGAACGATTTGTTACAATCAAATACCAAACAAGTTGTGCAAATGAATAAGTAAAATTTTATATCAAATAAAATTTAAAAAAGAAAAAGATGATTAGTAAGATCTCATCCTAACATTGTAAAATATTACTTAACACGAAATCTTGATACATAGAATAAGCGAGATTAAACTCTTCTTTAACAATTTGTTGAACTAATTGGTTTCGGTTTGCTGTTGATTACCAGATGAACTTTTAATAATATTCTTTAACTTCCTGATTACGAACACTCTGTGCCTGGGATTATGATTGTAATAAGATTCAGTGCAACACAATGGATGGAATCAAGTCCCATGTAAAACTAAAATGATTAGCTCTTTAAGAAACAATTAAAGTATAATCATTACCTTTTTGTATTTTTAGCATAATCATTACTACATCTCAACATCTGATTAAGCATTTAACAGTTGTGTTATAAACTCTATATACGTCGGTATGTATTATCAATTAAACAAGGAGTTGATAAGGAAATATATACCATAAGTAAATTCAGAGTATACATATAAATATAGTTCCCATAAGTGTAGGTATACATTTATGCAAAAACTGTTGTTACTAATTTAGTGTAAGCCGAATAATTTATGTCAATTCCAATTGAGATTTATTATTTATATCCAAAGTATATTCATAACTATTGTCGAAACATGATGACGTCATATTCCTTTTTTTTTTCCATGTTTGATTTTATTTTTAATATCTTGATGTAATAATTATAAAAAAAAAAATTGAACATATATAATATTTTAAAACACTATAAAAAACTATTGCATTTGCTATACTCAATTCGTAACCGACATAGGAGATTTGCAACTTTAGTTACAATATTATCCTACTCAATGCTCTCGTACAAAACTTCTCTACAACCAATTAGTAACCAATGATTATTTCTTTATATATGTGTACTAATTTTTTTGGTTGAGGATAGTGCATAAAAAATCTATTGGGCTTCCTACGATCAGAGCTATAGATTGATTGCTAATAAATTTTATTAGTTGTTATTTAACAAAGTTATATTTGTAACGAAAAATTGTAGCTATAATTTACAGTTATAGCTACAAAATTAATTTAATAAAAAATTTTCTGTGACGGATATCTAAGGGAGTGTTTGGTTATGTTTTCTCAAAATATGATTATTTTACCGAAACATAACCAAACATACATTTATTTTTCCTCTAAAACACTAAAATAAGTTTTTCCAAAATATCCTCTCACATACTTCATTATCCCCAAAACTTTTCCAATTTTCAATATATATACATATATATAATTATATTATTATTTTTATTCTTACAACAAAAAAATTACACAATTCCATTTTTACCCTAAAAATTCAACCAAAAAACATTGATCTGACTGTTACGCTAAAAAGTGTCTCTTCCCAAAATATAAATAAATATCCATCA
>JACGDI010003579.1:504317-560205 GCA_014898725.1 Jacaranda copaia | reverse complement strand
TATATATAAATCAATACTGATTAATTAATTGTGTGTCGCTTTCCTCGCACTTATAAATGTGAAGTCACATACTCGTATTATGTAAAATTAACACATTAGTAGCACTAACAACCACACATTTCAATGGCCAAGAGTGAGAAGGAGGGCTCGGGAGTCTGAACCCTGTTGTGCTCACACTTTCCTGTTTCCCATGTAATATGTAGCGGTACTTATTCCGAAGGCTGCGTCTAAGGTCAATATAAAAATTCTTCCAAAACCGAGATAATGAAATTTTAAATAAACTACAGTGTCACTTTTCTAACATTGACTTTTGCATGCTTCCGCTAAGACCCATCAGAGCAATCTAAGTTCATAAGTTTACCTTGAACTATCGTCCGTCTAAAACAATTATTTTCCCACATACAAGTTCCCAAAGTTTTTGTCCTATTTATGATTTTGTAGCTGCAGGAATATAGCATATATACATTTGAGTGGATACATAAAATCGAGCTGTCACTCTGCCATATATGACACGCAAATTACAATATTGTATGGTACTAAATTTGTAGTGTTTCATTTGTAAGAAAGAGGGCACTGGATTTTCCAACATTTTTATCGCTTTGTTTTGTTGTCTTTTGGTTTGATACGAAGCAAAAAGATTTTTAGACTTGTTTTGTGCCTTCACAAATAAGTCCAATAATATTTATCTGGGGAGATGTGTGTGAGGCTCATTGGTTTTGTCTATACTTTCCGGTACATCTAATTTAAGCCTCACAGTCCTTGGCTCAATTAGCATATGTTGGGATTTGAATACTTAGAAAATTTTTAATTGCCCAAATGGTCCAAAGATGTGGTGGTTACACTTCTTTCGTCATACGAAGAAAATTTAGCAACCAGACGAAAGCAACTGGTGGAGACAATGGGAGAATAGTACAGGTAAAGTTCATATTAAATAAACTAAATTTTTTTTTGTCAGTAACGTCTGTTCCTAACAATACAAAATATTACTTATAATGATATCTTGATCATAGGTAGAAGTCCAACTATGTAATAGTTTAATTTTTTGTTTAATCAAACTTGTAAGGTACAATCCTTGCCGCATCATCTCAACATCTCAAGCATTTAATAATTGCGTCATAAAATTTTATGTTGGCATGTAATTAATCTCCTTATCATTAAACAAAGCAGTAGATAAGAAAATATAATAAGTAGTTTTTGAAAGGAAAAAAAAGAAAAACAGTAGATTAATTCAATTCTACACACCAAAAAAAGAAAAGGAAGCATATTATTACTCGTCCTGTGCTTTTCATGGTAAAAATTTGAGAAGTTATTCCCTGCACTGGGTGGAGTCAATTTCCTACTTTATGCAACTCCATATTAACGACTGTTCTATAATATAATTAACAAATATAATTTGCTATTACAATACTTGTGCCATTAATTATATTATATTATATATATAATGAAACTATAATAATTTATTGTGTGGTTTTTGTTTATTTATTCATGTTGATTTGTATTTAGAGAACAAAGTATAACCTGCCATGGTGAATGGTAAATAAACTCTCACTGTGGAGTGTTCAATTCTCACACAAATTGTAGTTATTTTCCTAAACCATATCCAGTAGATCGAGTAATTGAAGGATATTAATATACATCGATTTTTATTCGATACGAATTATAATTTATTTTCCTAGGCTATATGTAGTTAGTTTGAATAACTTAAGGATGTTAATTGCAATAATTCATTTCCATTAAAATGCTACTTTATATTTTTGATTAAATGAACTTTAAGTTTGAAAAGCCACTGAAGTGCACTTAGCCAACTAAGTATATTTTCTATATGGAATAAACAAATTGAGAAGCATAAAAAGTATTAAATTCATTTACAATAACCAACAAATGAAACTTTTTAATTGTCTAAACAATTTAAATATTGGAGAATAAAACTTGAGCAAAATAATTCTTGGGCAAATTATAACCGTATTCTTAAATTATCCGTAATCAACTTGAATAAGCTAACAATATTAATTGTTAATTGTAACAATTTAATTTGATTACATATCTCTTATTTATGTAAATAATTTAATTTTATCTTTGAGAATGAAAATAAATTTATGAATTACAAGCAAGTAACGTTGTTTTTGTTTTTGTTTTTTGTTTTTTTTGTGGGGTAACAAATTCAATAGCATAACTCTAAAAAAATTAAGTATCTATAGTTAAAAAAAATTGCTATGAAATTAATTTCATAGCAATAACTACGAGTTATAGCTACAAATTTTCATAGCAAGTATAATTTTTTTAGTTATAATCGATATATATATTATTAGTTATCAATTTGTAGCCCTATGCATTTGAAGTATTATAATATATTAGTTACATTAGTTATGAAAGCATCTATTTTGAAGTTGACAAGAATATTATAGCCAAAGCTACAAATTTGTAGCATCAGCTATGGATTGATTGTAGTTCATACCCTCTTTTTTTGGTAATGGTAGAAAGTTATTCAATCAATTAATTCTTATATATAAAAAGGTAAATAAACACCAAAAACTAAGTTCAATATCAAAAATAAACATAATTGGCGTCTAACAACTTTTTTCTGTTTTATATGCTGATGGAGAGACCGGACAGATTGAATTGGAGTCTCTCTGCTGCTTCTTTTAAGAAGAGACAGCGAACTCTCGTCTTTTCTTCACATCATTTACTTCCACATTTCTTCTTCCTTCCCCACAGACACAGACACAGACACACCAAGCAAAACAACTATGATATTGGCATTAAAGTGAGTAGTTGAAAAGAGAGAAAATAATAGTCATCTTTTATCAATGGAGTTTGATTTTGATCTCGAAAATCCGTTCCCAACTTCCAATGATGGCAACTTCCCTTTAGTATTATTCCATATAGAGTCTGATCATATGCCTTCCAAAACTTACCTTCAAACCCTCTGCGCACCACGCTCAAACCTCTTCTTCATCCGACGCCAAATCATCTCTTTCATCCTTCATTTTTCTCGGAATTTTGATGCTTTCTCATCATATCTTGCTATTAATTACGCGGATCGCTTCCTTTCCACTTCCACCATTTTGATACAGGTATGTTATCTATCTATCTATCTATCTATCTATCCATAAATTAATTGAAACAGGAATTTATTGTAGATTTGTTAATGGACTTTCAACTGAAATTACAAGTTAGAATCGTTCTCTAAATTTGGTATAACCATGCAGGATTCGAAGCCATGGATCTTGAAACTCGTTGCCATTTCCTGCTGTTCATTAGCATTGAAGATGAGGAAAACAGAGTTCTCTGTTTCTGAGTTTCGGGTAATTCTGCTGTTTTTCTTCCCCTTAAATGTGGACTCAGAAATGCGCATACACATATACACACACATATGTATATATATATATACATGTATGTATACAATGAAAAATATGTCCAAAATATTTTTTAATTTTTCTTTTCAATGAGCAGGGTGATTGTACTGTAATTCTTGATTCAGTTACGGTAGAGAGAATGGAGATGTTAATCCTCGGAACTCTAAAATGGCGAATGCGATCCGTAAGTCCATTTTCTTTTCTCAGTTATTTCATCTCTTTTTTCCAATTCAAGGAGGAAGAAGCATCAACCCGAGCATTGAAAGATAGGGCCACTCAGCTAGTTTTGACAGCTCAAAATGGTAATTAGTTTAAAAAATTTTTATTAGTAACTATTTGCGCCACTCAAATCCATTTTTAATTTAGGGTTTGAAGGGCTAAAATTCTCTTTATTTTGCAATTCCAGATGTGAAGCTACTCGAGTTTAAACCATCACTCATCTCTGCCGCAGCCCTTCTCTGTGCTGCCCATCAACTGTTTCCGGCCCAGCTTACATGTTTCAGAAATTCCATCTCCAGCTGTCGATATGTAAATAAGGTAAATAGTTTTTATTTTGTTTGGAAATATATTTCCGTGAAATGGAATATAGAATGTAAAATATATTCAAAATACCTTTTTATTTAAAGTGTATAGATGATACCAAAAACTCTCGACCATAACTTGAGGAATAACAGTATAAAAATTTTGAATATTCACTTTTTCGACTTTTATAAATGAATTCATCAAATGAAACTCGTAAAAATGTGGGGAATGGAGGAAAGAGCGCATTTGGGTGAACTTACAAGTTATTCAAAATATTTTATAAAATGTCTAAATGCTTATAAGATATTAGAAAGGGTATTTGATAAATTTTTTATGAAAAGGAGTATATAAGATTATGTTGGGATTTTATAAGCTATTTTAAGAGTAAAGAAATTCTAACTTATTTTCAAGATCTTATCAATTTTTTTTAATTACAAAATTGTTGTTACTAATATCTTATAAGTTCCAAAATCTTCTTTTATTCAAATACTTCAATAATTTATTTAAAAAATAAGATCTAGCATGTTATAAGTTTTTATTTGCTTTCCCAAACACCCTCATAATCACTTCCTCTTAATCTTTTTGCTTTCTCAAGTTTTTTGAGAATAATATGACAATATTTATTCTGATAAACTTTTGCTGCAGGAGAACTTAATCAACTGTTACAATGTGATGCAAGTAGTAGCAGCAATGGATGGCTATGAATCAGTCGTCTTAGAGATGGCCTCAAGCACATGCACTGCCCCTGCCAGTGTGCTCGACTTGCAATGCTTCAGCTCTTCAACTTCATTTAAAAAGCAAAGAAGCAAGACCACCAATGACGAAATTAGGGGCCTAAAACGTCGAAAATTTGGAGATCTTCTGATTGGTAATGATATATAACATATGTAATTCAGCTTTTGAATGAGGGCCGGCACATGGATGGAAAAGAGAGAAAATACAGACAAAAAATGTATATATTTTGTGGGTTGGCCCTTTAGGAAAGGACATTGGCTTTGCATTGGGAAACAGAAAAAGTAAAGGAGAGTACCTAAATATGGTTGAGATCAGAGAGGTTTGCCCAGTTTTTGTAGTGTTTTGCTGCTAAATCTGATTTAGACAGGACAAAAATTCAATGCCTTCTTAGTTGGAGATTCATAATGCATTTAAAACAGGTCATGTTGATGAATCAATTTTTCTTTCTAACGTTTTTATGAGTGTCCAAATATGTCTATACGTTTGTCGCATTTTTAGGTTCACGTATAATTACCATTCACCGTTCTTGTTTCTCGTAACATTAACAAATCAAAAAAGAAAAATGTCATTTTAGTTGGTATTCATTAAATGCTAGTTTTGCGGGTTGCAATCCACCACATATGTTTCTAACTGACGGCTTTCATATACTAAATTAGTGACTGATTGGTAAATTTTTTTCATCTTTTTTAATTTTCTTTGTTTGACAGAGCAAGACTAAAATGTTTAGATATTTGGGTTGTTGGTGTCTCATTTTAGTTGGAAGAAAGAATCATCATAAATCATTAAGAAAATAAAAGAATGCTTCTTTTGGTAAAACTTTAAGGCTTAGTTTATTTTGGATGATGGGTCAGGATGAAACTCATCATTCAAAATTGTAAGTTGTTTACCTTGAAAAACATAGACCCGGTAGATTACTTAAAGTCCGGCAATGTGGGTGCTAATAATAGGATGAACCATTCGATCACTTTGATTGGTCAAATTCGTCCAAATTGCTAGCAACTGTGTCCTCTTAATACTTGAATGTAATTACATTGATTGCCACTTGTGCAAGTTATTTTGTTGAATGTAGGCAAACTTACTGAACATTGTAACATTGGAGCCTAGACACCAAGAAATCGACACTAGTGCCTATTTGGTTTTATTTTCATACCTAATGTTCATATTTTTTACTATTTAGAAACTAAAACACATCATCTTTTACGCATTTTCTTCCGACATCATTTTTATTTTCATTTTCAAAACATACTCTCCAACAACTTACATATCTTGTCCGAATAACTCATTATCTTATCTCTCTATTTTATTATTACTATTTTTCTCCATCTACAATCCACTAATCCAACTTAATTATTACCAATGACGTTGGTATCTAAGAGCGAATGGATTGGGCTTTGGCCCATTGTAATCGATTGGAAAGTGGGTCAGAGGCGAGTATTTAGGTGGGAGTGGGTTGGGTCCTATAAACAATCCACACATGTTAGGCTAGCCTAGGAGGCCCTTAGCTAAGGCACTCTAATACTCAAGTCAGTATAATCGATCAAAAAATAGAGTGGCAAAGTGAGGTCCAAAGTTATATTGAACATATCTCTATGAGGGGTTGTAATGTGGTATTTATAGTATCTTGTGAGAGGTTAAAATATCTATGATACCCTTGATTACTTAATAAGGGCTTTTGTCTTTGTGTGAGGACCTTTAGATCTTTCTTTACTTGAAACCCTTCTGCATGTGGTGCATCTTCCCTCTTTATGGGATATGGAGGAGATCTTCGCATTTAAGGTGGAGGCAAGCTAGTGTTACAGTAGAGGCATGCTTCTTAAATGTGGAGGCAAGTTGTTTCTCAGTGTGTTTAATGCAGCAAAGTGGTGGTTAAGTTGTATTTAATGTAACATGACTAGTGGCAGGGAAATACTTCATGTTTATCTAATCAACCTTCTCTAATTGAGATCTTTCCTTAACCATGAATCTCTCACCCATATTCTGGTTGACTAATGGACCTCTTGGGGCCTAGACGCCTCTCCGATCGAGGGCTTATCAATAGTACTCGAGCTACTCAACTCCACTTTGGTCAACTGAAGGGATGCTAATAATTTACACTAGCTAATTAGCCCAATGAATTCTTGGGCCTAGTTGACTACTATTGAGCCTATTGGGCTCGATTCACTTTGTTGTCTCATGAGTCTCCCCCACTATGAGTCCTACTTGAGCTCGCAATGAGAGTGAGTGGGGAGTAGCTGATTTTCAAAATTGCAATAAATTTGTGTTGGCCTTACTTTTTAAATCCAACTAGGGTTTTAGTGCAATAATAAGTGCCTAATAATTGGTCATTTTATCAAGTTGAATTACCTCTTAGGTAAATATAAATAGCATGTTGTTCCTATCATTTAACACATTTATCGCATCAGTGGGAGGTTGAGCTCTGCAAAAGTTATCGCTTTGAACAAAAGTCGCAAACCTTTTCTTTTTCTCAGTTTTGTAAGTTTTCGTCCATTCCTACTTTAGTTCTTTGCCATTCTTTTTTAGCTGCCTTTAAAATCATAAACATGCTTAGAATCTTTGGGGATGATAGTAGGAGGTTGGTTGGTTTTGAGAAAACACGGTAATCTGAGGAGTCGACCAAAAGGGTTAATGATTTGTCTAGCAAGACTAGCGAATCTTCTAGTATGGGACGAGTAGCTCTGAGAGCTCGAGCGAGAGTGGTGGCCATAAGCCTAAGGCTATTGGGCCATTTAGAGAGGCTAGTTGACCCCTAGTGTCTCAGGGCAAGTTATGTGCAGCTAATCATTGTAGTGACATAGTATCTAGTCAACAAAGGTGACTTAGAACTAATTTAGGCACATATACCATGTCCCTCCTAAGTTCAAGTTAATAGTCCCCAAGCTAAGTGATAGGATTGATAGACCTCTTGAGGGTTATATACCAGTGTTTGAGGATGCCTTAAAGTGTAGGCTTAGGTTTCCTATTGCGTAGTAGCCCATAGTCGATCTCTTCACTGGTCTTCAAGTTTGCATCACCCAACTATTATCTAGTTACTTTCTGATTTTGTATAACTTCATTTTTTTTAATGTTAATACATGACCAGCCACTTTCACTTCTAAACTTCAGTAATTTATTCCACCTTCCCATGTCCCATAAGTCAAGCAATATTGAGAGATTTAGGCTTTTACTACTTCACTATTTGTCTTTGTTGTAAAATATTTGTGACTCCCTCTTCTTCCTATGGTCAATCTTGGAAGAAGAGATATTTCTTCACTCATGCTCTTGGTTGAGTTAACTTTAATATTCTAAGGGGGTGGTGAGGGGTTAAGTCGAGATGTTTATGAATGAAACCCTATTTAAAATAATATCTTCATTTAGGATTTGGTTAAGTTCGGAGAGATGGAGATATTGTGATATACTATGGAGAGAAATATGGTGTTAGCAAGTTTATCGTTTGCTCAATTGAATATCTCAACTAATGCTTAACTAGGTAGATCTACTTTTGTTATGTTGTTTACCTTGATTGATTTTTGTTATAATTTTTTATCGATAAATTACATTTGTGCTTGTGTATTCTTTCAAATCGAGCAACAATCATGAATCACACTCGATAAGAAGCCATGACTCATCAGTAAAAGATGTGGGAGTGTCGATAGGTGTGTGCTTCCAACCATACCTCCACTCACTTAACCAATCGTTGCAGTGGCTGCCAACCAAATGCCTTGACAAAAAAGGAGGGCAATAGATGACCAACCCTCTATTCCAAGAGAGCTGCTGCTAGAAAGAGAAAGGGAAAGGCTACTGATACTCTGTTCTTTGAGTTACCATCTAATGAGGAGTTGTTTCTATTGCTTTCTTTTCCAAAACCCTTGATTCAAACCTAATGTGGGAGTCGCAAATACAATGATAATGATTGTTGTAGGGTCGATAGGGGTGGTTCTTTAAAAGTTCTTATTGTTGGTCTCTTTCTCTTGGACTAGAAGAAAATGTTAGAGCTCAAGGGGATCAACGCCTTAAAGGCATTTGCCTAACATGCCAACATGATAAGTTTATGGTCGAGTTATTTTTAGCTTTTGATAAATGCACATCTTTTTGACCTAATTTTTCCTTATTGCAAATCGAGCAGTGGGGTTACAATTTTTACCGTAAGGTTGAGCTCACCTTGGCTAACCATAAGGCGCTTCAAAAGGAACAGTCTAATATCTCCAAGATTTAGGTTGAGTCCCTAAATCAAAGATTCAGGAGTTGGAGAAGTAAGTCGAGGAGAAAGACATATAGCTGCTGGCAGCCATAGTAGAAAGAACAGTCTACTGATAAAGGCAAGGTCAGATATAGAAGCAGCCTCATTAGTTGGTTGGGTATTGGGATATAAAAGTGCTCTTCAATATGTTCAAGATGAGTTTTTCAAGATGCTACTGAGCATTTGCAAGGAGGCAATGCAACAGTTCATGCTTAGCCTTATTTTTGTAGAAGCTAGCATTATATTTACCTTCGACAATGCCAAAGAGGCCTTCAAAAGGCTATTAAGCAACCGAAGCTCTTGGGCTACCAATTTTAAAATTAGGATAAAGCTCAACTAAATGTACTCTAGAATGAGCGCCTCGAGGAGTATGACAAGAATGCACCAGTCAAGGAGGTAAAAGCTCCAATTCATCCCCAATTAGTCAAAGTGGGGAAAGAGTTTGAGTTCATTGGTGATTTCTCTCTCAACCTGAAATATAGGAAGTTTGTTGTTGCTACATACGTTTTGATCATCGGTTATGCATTCTTAATTGAAGAGGCTAGCTCCTCTTGACTTTTAGGGATGGAGTAAGAGGTCAAGTGTCCCCCAGTGGTTGTGCTTGTGGACTTTGCAGAATAGCTTAACAGGACCATCGATGAGGTGGCGGTAGGATTTGTTTAAGGCATAGAAGAGGGGGGCAGGCTTGAGCTGAAGTTACTAGAATTTTTTTGCCAATAAGTTTTTATTTTATTTGATTTGATCCACCTTAAGAGACATGATGAATGATCTAATTGTAATATCATGAATATTTGGAATGTTTTGTACAATTTGAATGTTTCAGCCATTGCTATGTTAATATTTTTGGTTATATATCATTACTTTGCTGTTATTTTGCTTTTGTTATTGTGAATGTTTAGCTAATCCCTGAAGTTATTGAGCAATGCATATTTTCATTTGATGAGCTTGAAACTTGGTTGTTGTAAAATTGTGAAAACCAATGTGCATATCTTTGTTGATTGGTTTGCAACTAAGATAATGATCAATTACAAAGCTGACTTTAAATGAATAAATAAATAAATAAATTTATCTCACCTAATATGCTAATTAGTCTAAGATATTTGGTCATCATAATTAAATGATTAGGCTAGAAGCCTTGGTCGAACATAAGTTGACTTCATTAGTTTAAAACTAAGTTATTATGGAATTGTTGAGTTGATATACATATGCCTACTGGTTGGTTCAAAACCAAATTAAAAACCAAAGCGCTAGGTTAACATCAGATAATTCCATGATTAGGTTAAAAGCTATGGTCGAGCTTTAGTCGAATTCATTAGTTTGAAGCCAAGTTGTTGTCTAGTCATTTAGTCAATGTACTCTTATTCGTTGGTTGGTTTGGAACCAACTTTATGATCAACTACTGGATTGACTTTATATGATTTCATCGTTTATATGATAATCAGGCTAGAAACTATGATTATACTTGAAAGTAAGGAATGGATTGAATATAAATCAATTTTATTGGTTTGAAACCAAATTACAAAAGTGCATTTTCTGAGAAAATTGGATCCATGTGTAACAAAATAGCTAGATCGAGACTAGAGTCCCTTTATTTGTAGAAGTTCTCAAGTTTGCTGCATTTCATAGTCAAGAATGCTTGTTCCCATCCATATCCACTAGTCAGTAAGAGTTATGCTTTGCCACTTTAATTATTGAGTAAGGGCTCTCCACTTTAGGTTGAGTTTTTGAACATTTTTTGAAACTTCAACTTTCTTAAGAATGAGGTCTTCCACTTGAAAACTTCTTGGTTGAATACTTTTGTTGTAATGCTTGGCCATGATCGACCTATACCTTTGCATTTTTCATTATGCCTACTATTGTAGCTCATCTATTGTTCCAAGGTTGAATTGCCTTTCAGATATTTTTGATCGAGTTATAGTGAATCACTCAAGTTGTACATTGTATTAGTTCTACTGGGATTACTGCTTTTGAACCATAGACCATATTGTAAAGGCAGTACCCTATGGTAGTTTTGGGAATGGTTCTATGTGCCCATAGGACACCTAATACATCATTTGCCTAGTTTCCTTCGAACACCTCAAGTCAAGTCTTAATGTGGTCCAAAATTGTCCTCTTTATGACCTAAGTTTAGCTAAGCACCTAAAAGTTGCTAATGAAGGTGAAGTGCTGTCGAATTTCCAAACTTTTATACCAATCTCTTATCCATTTACTCTGAAATTAGGTACCATTATCTGTTATTCGTATCTTCAGTAGACCAAAATAGCAGGTAATGTTCTTCCACAAGAAGTTCCTAATCGCCATGTAAGTTATCTTTAGGATTGCCTCTATTTTGACCTATTTAGTAAAATATTTGACTACCACTATTATATACTTCCTTTAGTAGGTGGCTTTTGGGAATGAGCCTACAATGTTTATTCCCTAATGGTAGAAATGGCCATATGATTTGAATTGGTACTAGTCCTGGAGTGCGTTAGGGAATATTGGAATGCACTTGGTAGGACAAGCACTTCTTGGTAAAGTTGATCACATCTTTGAGTAAGATCGACCAAAAAATCCATACTTGAAGACCTTGCAGGCTAATGCCCGACCCTCGAAGTGGTTACTATAGATGCCTGAGTAGATTTCCTACAAAACCTCAAAGGCCTGCTTCGATGTCAAACATCTCAGTGGGGGTCTAGGAAGAGATCCTTTGTAGAGTTGACCATACTCGTTGAGAGCAAATTTCATGCTTGACTTCTCAACTTTCGAGCATCTGCTTTGTCCTTTTACAGTTTACCCTCCCTTAGATGAGCTTTAATTTCATCTTGTCAGGATCCTTGGATCTTTCAAACTGATTCTGGTTAGGCCACTTATAGTGGGCTTCTGTAAGATCGATAATGTGATGGTTCTCTCTTGGTACACCCCATCGAATTGGGGCATTTGCCCTCTCATTCTCTAATTTAGGGACCTAACTGAGAGAGAATTCTTGAACTACTATTGCAATTTCTTGACCTTAGCGAGATTTTTATTCAAGATAGATTCCTTTGCTTTGAAATTTCCTTTGAACTGCTCTGCAACTAGTTAGGAGTCTATAATAACTAGTAATTGTTCAACTCCCCTATCAATGGGTATCCTCATATCGGCAAAAAAGGCCTTATATTTTACTTCATTATTGATGACGGGGTAGTTGAGCTTGATAGAAAAGTCATATTCCTCAGCATGGGGGTAGCGTACAGAAATGCCTATACCTCACATCAATGTGCTTTGTTCTCTCTTGGAATGCTTAATTCTTTGATAAGTGTATGACACTCTGACTGTCACAAAATACTATAGTAATATCAAAACTTTTACCTACATCATCAATCAACCGCTTTAGCTAAATGCCTTTCTTCACATTTTCAGCCAAAGCTATGTACTCAGCTTCTATTGTAGATAATGTAAGTGATAACTACAAAGTAGCTTTTCAATTAACTGTGCAACTCGAAACACAAAATACATATCATGTCATAGAGCTTCTATTGTCCAAAACTCTAGCGTAATCCCCATCCACATAGTCAACAATTCTAGTAGTACAATTCAATTAACTATACTTTAAACATCTATTTGCAAAACTTCTCATATACCTCATAATCTATTTTATTGCTTGCTAATGAGTCTTTCCTAGCTTGTGCATGTACCTGCTCATAACACTGACTGTATGTGAAATATCCAGCCTAGTGCACGCCATGACATACATCAAGCTACCAACTGCACTAGCATATGGCACATTTGATTAATACTCTACCTTTTCCTCAGTACTAGGTAATAGATCTGATGAGAGCCTAACATGAGTTGCGAATGGTGTATAATTAGTTTGTACTTATTCATCACAAAACACTCAAGAACTTTCTTAATATAGTTTTATTGAGATAAGTACAACAATCTCGAGTGTCTTTTCTAAATGATCTCTATGCCCAAATATCTTCTTTACACTGCCCAAATCCTGTATCTTAAATTCATTATTTAACTAAGCCTTTAAAATATTGATCTTAGATATGTTTTTAGAGGCAGTCAACATATCATCAACATACAACAACATATATACGAGAAGTCTATCACTACATTTCTTATGATATACACCAATCATAAATGCTTTTAGTATATCGTTTCTTGGTAATAAAAGCATCAAACATTTTATATCACTACCGGGGAAACTACTTCAAGCTATATAAAAACCTCTTCAAGAGACATGCTTGATTTTCCTTCTTGGAAACAACAAATCCCTTTGGTTGACTCAAGTAAATTTGTTTCTCCAACTTACCATGCATAAATACTATTTTTACATCTATCTGCCCAAGCTCCATACCAAATAGAGCCATCATGACAAGTAAGACATGAATGGAAGTATGTTTTATAATTGGGAAGAACACCTCATGAAAGTTAACTCTCTTTCTCTGAGTAAAACCTTTAGCAATCAATCGCATGTTGTATCTAGCATCCTCAATCTTGGGAATCCCTTTTTATTTTCCTTGTAAGTGCTATTCTTGTGTAGAGACTCTATCTGTTCACTCATATTTACTACCCATTTATCAAAATTTGGACAAGAATTGGCCTTCTTATATATGACTGGATCATCACCCACAAACTCCTTGGCTGAACTCAAAGTATAAGCAACAAAATCTGAATATGTAAATAAATGTGGTAGTTTGATCTACCTTTTCTCTCTATTGCAAGCTAAATGATAATTCTATAGTGAATTATTTTCCTATTGCTGTTTAGGTGATAATGAGCTCTCACCAGCTTCATCTACTATATTTTGTTTCCCCTTTGAAACTTGTGGAGTATCAATTTCAAACTCTATCTTCTCCTTGATGCCCTGTTTACTACTTTTCACTTTGTCCCACCTATTTTATCATAGCAGACTCATCAAATGTCACATCTTTGCTAATAATCACCTTGGAGCCCTTATCATCATTACACCACAAATAATAACCTATAACTCCATCTACATAGCCTCAGAATATGAACTTCCTAGCTCTCGACTCAAGCTTCCCATCATGGATATAAACATAGGATAGACACCCAAATACTCTTAGATTTAAGTAATTAGCAAGAGATTGAGACCAAATTTTCATTGGTATCTTGCAGTCCAAAGAAGTCAATGGTGACATATTATGACAAGCAATATTAATTGCTTATATCAAAAAATTCTTAGACAATTTGGTGTTAAAGAGCATGAATCTATCTCTCTCCAAGATAGTCCTATCAATCCATTCTGCAACTCCATTCTGCTGTGGTGTATGTACGACTGCATGATGCCTCATAATTCCTTCCATATCAGATAATTCCTGAAATTTCTTTGCAAAACTCTAATCCATTGTCAATCCTCAAGCGTTTGATCCCCTTTCCTTTCTTTTTCTTGATCAAAGTTTTCCATTTCTTAAAGTTGATAAACACCTCAGCCTTATGCTTTAGCATGTACAACCATACTTTCCGTGAGAAGTCATCAATAAATATCAGCATATATCTAGCACTACCATTTGAGAGAGATTGAGAAGGCCACCAAAGATTTGAGTAAATGTAATCCAAGTTGCTGTTGATCTTGTGAATTATAGTGTTGAACTTTACCATATGTTGCTTGTTAAGAACATGCTGCTTGCAGTAATCCAATTCTCTAAGATTTTCTTCACAAAGCAAACCTCGTTTGCTCAATTCTGACATCCTACTCTCACTTATATGCTCAAGCCACGTATGCTACAATCTTGTAGTATTATTGATTGATGAAGAAATCACTGTAGTACTAAAAATTATGTTGCCCTGTAATATGTAAAGACCATTCCTCTTATCCCTTTTCATAATCAATTGTGCATCTTTGGAAACTTGTAGAACTCCATCTCAAGTTTTGTACTCATAGTTATTCTTATCTAGAGTACCCAACAAAATTAGATTTTTCTTCAGATCAAGAACATGACACACATCTGTCAAGGTCTCACTATACCATTGTGCATTCTAATACTTATTGTGCTAATCCCTACAACAGTACAAGTAGCATCGTTTTTCATAAGCACTTTACCACCATTGTATTTCTAATAAGTGGTAAACTAATCTTCTCGTGGTTATATATGGTAGGAACAACCACTATCCAAAATCTACTTTGAACTCATAAAACTTTCAATAACATTGAGAACAAGCCTACCATCAGACTCATCCTCAACAATTCTTGCAATATCATCTTATTTTTGATAAGAAGATTCATCTAAATCCTTTGCCTTACCACGTTTTGAACAATTTCATTTTTAGTACCTCTTTCCTTAGCATATTATTTGTTTTAGGCTTGGTTCGGGACTTAGATCGATTTGTACTCTTACCCTTTCTCTTTGTCTCCCCTTTGTAATCAATCCTTCCTCATTTTCACTATCGTTGCTGATTAAGACATGGTTTATCAATTCATTGGAATTCAATGAAGCCTTCATATCCTCTATTGGAATCGTATCTCTCCTACACAACAAAATAGTAACCAAGTGCTCAAAGGATTTAGGTAGAGAGCACAAGAGAATTAAAGCTGGATCTTCATCTTCAATTTGTACATCTAGAATTATCTTATTGAAATAATAAATAAGCTGAGTAATAGATGTGCTTTCTTCTATCCTTAATGTGTATAACTATTGTTTCAGATACAACCGATTTGTGAAGGACTTTGTCATATAGAGACTCTCTAGTTTTGACCACATTTCCGCTGGCATACTTTTTGTGGCAACCTCTTTTAGTACATTATCTACAAGTGATAACACCATAGGACCGTAAACTTTCGCTATAAAATCATCATTCATCTCATTTAACAGCATTACTAATAGGAAATCTCTACCCTGTAATGCTCTCTGTAAACCTTATTAACATAAGAGGGCATGCACCTTCATCTTTTATAGCCCAAAGTCATTTTTTATATTGAATTTCTCTACCTCATAGTTCATGGCTGACATTTGATAAATCTTGGCTCTTGATATTAATTTGTTGTAACCAGAAAGACCAACAATATGATTGAGAAATAAAAGTAAAATAATTTGATGAAACTAACAACAAGATTTAACGTGGTTTAGCGATATGCTTAATTCATCCAACAAAAAAAAGAATTTTATTGATTCCAAATCAAAGTGACAAGTACAATTTGAGTCCTACAAATCTCATGAAAACTCCCAACACCCTCGTTTTGAGAAACTATCTCTAAAGCAATATACAATCTATTTTTTAGTGTTCATCACACATTTGTTCTAATCAACTCAGAAGAAAACATGGCTTAAATATCCCAAGGAAACCAAAAATAGGCCCATGGGCTTGCGTGCTATGGGGGGAGTGTAAATAGGGGTGGAAATAGGCTTAGCTAGGCTAGGCTTTGACTTAAATAGGCCAGGCCTATTATACAAATGACAAGCCTTAGCCTAGCCTATTATCTATGATAGGCATTTTTTGAGGCCTAAACCTAGCCTTTTTAATAATTGTTTGAAGCCTTGACTTGACCTGAAAGCCTATCTAAAAGTTTATTTTTTCCTAAAGTTTTAATTAAATAAATCTAAATTTTTAATATGCTCAAACTTATAAGTTGTAACTATAAAATAATCGAAATTATAAATAACATATACATAATTACAAATATTCAAATCTAAGTCTAAAATAATATTATTTCGATAAAAAATAATATTAAAAAACATAAAAGGATTTTATAGAAGTTTTCACTATTAAAAATTAGTAATATGATAATTATTTGATAGTATTATTAATATTATTTTTTTATATGAAGAAGGATAACTGAGTCGGCGTGTTAGGCTTTGTGAGCTTTTAAAATAGTCTAAATCTAGTTTATTTAGTTAAAAAGGCTAATTTTTAAGCCTTGACCTAAGTTTTTTATTAAATAGGCTAGACCTAAGTAGGCCATAAGCCTCTGACAAGTAGCCTGCCATATTCCCATCCCTAGGCGTAAGTCATACATGCCTTGGCACGCAAATCTCATCTAGGTAGCAAACTTGCTGTGCGAGGGCACAGAAAACTTGCACCTTGGTGTGTGGTTCTAGTAGGCCATGTACCTAAACGTAACAACAACTTTGCGCCTGAGTGCATGTGGTTGGTGTCCCTGCCTAGATTCCATGCCCTGGTGCAGCCTTCCATGTGCCCCTATGCACTACTTTCTGCTAGCGTGTGCTGGGGCATGCTCCAATGCTCATCCACTCAGTATCATTTTGCAGTGTTTCTTTCATTTCTCATCATATGTAGCTCAAATTTCAAGGAAAAATCAACATAATTAATAGTTATGTATAAAATACAATCACTAATTATTAACCGCATTAATGACCGAAAAAAATTTGGTCTAACCAAAAAATTGTCTAGTCATTAATTAATGACCGAATTAATAACCGCTTTATATGGTCACTAATATCAGTGACTCAAAAAAGAGTTCGATCACTAATTAGTGATCGAATTAGTTACCTCATAAAGATAGTTATTAATTCGATCACTAATTTTTTCTTAAAACTCTATTAGAATCGATCATGACTGGTTGATTATTTAGTGACTGCAGCACATGGTTATTGAAATTCAGCTAGTAAAACTCAATTTTTTTATAGCCGCACACACATGAAATGTGTAGCTATTCTAATAATTTTATGTTATTAGAGGATGTGATACAATGTACCTTTAAAATTAATTGTAAATATTCTATTTTTTTATGGTAAAAATTACGCAACTTATTAATCTTTTAGTTCTAATTATTTATTATATATGTGCATATATATATATATTCATTTTTGAAATGTGAGATTAACTTAAGTACTGTCGAATAAATATAATCAAGGAATCAATTGATTCTCTTAAACTTTATTTGTATAACTCTCCCAATAATTATTTATGGTGAAAGTAAAACATAATACGCACCAATAAGATGACCCTAGGTACAGTTCAGGGGTTTCACCTCGACTTAAATTAACACCTTATCAAGCAATTTAATTTATTTTATTTATGCATGCACATATTAGGAGTATTCAGATGTGGACTCCAAAAGTCACATACACAAGTCCGATGGTGGTGACATTCGACCAAGCTTGACCAGTAACATCATATCAAACAAGATTGATATGAAAATTTTAACCATATATAAAGGCGGAAAACCGGACTTCATCTGCATTATTGGACTGTGGACTATGTATGTGTCCAATTTATCCTATGATAATCCTAATATTTGCATTTAAAGTAATACGGTCATTTATTTTTAATCCTACATATGAATATTAAAAATTCATTAAATTTTTAAATTTGAATCTCACACTTATATATATATATATATATATATTATAAGGACAATGCCATTGCCATTTCACAAATTAATTAATATTCCCAAGAAACCAGAAATTGAATTTTCACTATCAAAGAAAATATGGACCCATATTTGATATCCATTGAGGCAGTAGATGAAAATAACCCATATTTTCTAAATTGGACCACTAGAGATGAGGCAATAGGTGAATATCCACTGCCACCGCGGTTGTAAACGTCAGGCATAAATTTCGAAAACATATCGAAAGAATTTAATAAAAGAACCAGAAAAATGGTGAAAGAAAATACAAGAAATCACTCACTTTAGACGCCAAAAGGAAAAAAAAGAAAAAAAGAAAAAGGTGTGTCTATAACTAAACGACGGAAAATAGCTTTCAGCAAGCATTGCAATCAAGCACATTGTGCCATTTTATCATCGCGCATTTGCTGAAATTGATATAATCATGATAAGCTTTCGATATTAAGATACTATTGACATGATATAGGGTAATGCTTCATGTCTAAAAATTCAGAATTTGAATTCATCTTTTACTCTCTCATTCTACATATAATGGTGCGAGCCTTTTTAATATAAGCAGTTGAAATTTATTAATCATTAACAATTGTACTAAATTTATTTTAACAATTTAATATAGACAAACTATACGACTCAAAATACCAAAAATGTTTTAGAAAAGTCTTTTTTTGTTTTTTTTTTCTCCCTGATTTTGTTTTAGAAAATTAGGCAAATCATAATGCAGAATAGAGGTAAAATAACACTGTTTTGCAGAGTTCTAACTCCATATGCGAGATAAAAAAAATTTCTGATTTGAAGACTTAAGGTAGTGTGACAATAGATGCTTCATCTAGATACTGAAGTATTATTGAAAAACACTCAAAGATTTAGCTATTCAAGTATAAATGGGATAGTACGAAATCTAATTCCTTCTTAACAAGAATAGAAATAGGTTCAAGATAGTTGGCGAGGTCAATAGAATTAAAAATTATGAGAATACCCATAATCTCTCGAAGTCCCTTGCATTCAGCTCAGGTAAGTCTAGATTTATATATTCCATAAAAGATTGAGGACCTAGAATCCCACATAACCCTCTCTATTTCCCAATCCTAAACCTCATCCTAGGTCGGCTCTATCTCGTGTATTCCCACTAGTTCCCGGAGTTTACGTTACTTTCATAACTCAACATACTTATTATTAAACTACAACCGTGGGAGGAATAATGAAGACAGACTTGTCGACTCTCAAGTGTTACTAGATATAAGCCGAACTAGTCCAGTAGCTGACCCCTTTTGAGTCAACATGAACCTCCAACAATCTTTGTAATCCAACCTCTTAACCCTCAAACAGAGTATATTTTCCTCTAGAAGATTCCATAATGTTATTCAAAGTAAGTATCGAAAACCCGCATTCGAAAGTCCATTCAAGATATCATATCATATCATATATCGGGGCGTTAAAATGGTGATTCCACCAAGACACACACACATATTCGAAGTATGACCTGAGGAATAAGTAATGTATAAAAAGAGGGTATGAGAAGTAAAAGGGAATTGGTCAGTCTTCAGAGACTTTTTATTTAAATAAAGCCACTCATCTTCATGCCAAGAAACTTCTAATGTCCCTTATTAATCCTTTGAAATTACGAACTCATTTCAAAGCCCCCTTGATGTTCAGCGGAAGTGATTTTAGTCATTGTTTGCTGCGATTAACAAGAATTAGATATAAAAAATGCCCCTGTGCTCTCCGAGTTGAAAGAATGATGTGTGTATGTTGACAAACTTAAAAATTACATATATGATTGTGCAGCTATTTTGAAGCTCCCAAGACGAAATTAAATGTTCTTTTTCTTTTTGAAATACTTATATCTAAAGAACTTTAGAGCAGATAGAAAATAGCTAACTGATTTATCGACAAAATATTTATATAAATTTTCATCTCGGAACAAATATTTCGTTTAATCTCTGATACCTTTTTTCTTTTAAATCCCAAAAGTAAACATTATTTTAATTCATTCATTCATTCATTATATGCAATATATATATATATATAGTGCTTATTATCTATCGCTCTTCACTCTGAACGGCGCGTCCCATTCATGGAAAATAGCAATACATATTTGCACTTTGAATTGCGCAATCCAACTTCTTTCTCTTTTTGACCCTCATTGAGTTCATTTTTTATTTAAATATTACCCCCAATAGAAACAATTGCATGCAATGCCTTGTTTTAAAACTCTGAACCATACAATCTATTGTGTTTGTAATGATATATAAATAAAAAATATGTACTTCGCATGTAAAATTGCTTATGCACAAGTGGAATAGTTTTGATTATGAAAATATTGTGAAGAATGTTTATTTTATTTTAAACTTAATTTCATATTACTATCGTATTGTGCTGTACAAATTCAAACATTTTAAAAAAAAACTATTTATAAATATTATATCCCTAATAATTTATTTGCCACTAATATGATAAACAAAATAAATGATCTTGTTAAGATCATTGCATGACTTATAAATTTGACTTAATAAATATTTTAATATCCACATGATAAGTGAGAAAAGAAATCAGTCAACAAAAATATTTAAAGAACCGAAGTTATTGAATATTCAAAACTAGGTTAAATATTTCCTTACTATAATTATTTAAATTCGTGGCTATATAGCACTTCTTCTCATATTTGACCATGATTCCTTGAGATTTGTTTTTTTAATTTTATAAAAACTTCGGCGATTTTCTAAAAATTTAGATGTTGTCATATTCCTTCCTCTTCCTAACCAATCAAAATCAAATTTCTCTTAATTTTTTTCATCTAAATCAGATTTTAAGCTGTATTCACAATTTTACTGTGAAACAGTACAATGTCAATCCAAAACTTCAAATAAAAGTTTCTGATGTAAAAGTTGAAATAACAAAAAAGTACTCCACCTGCTCACTAAATTTGATTCCTTCTTAAATATTTTTAGTGAGGACCATATTGTTTGATTGAGAAAATTATTTTAATTTGTTTCAATATCTGTTCGTAACTTTAGAAGATTACAAACTATCGATCCAAATATACATATTTATGTAAAAAAAAAATAATAATAAAGCAAAATAACCTTAGTGTACATGCTTTAATAAATTAAGTCATTTTCTTAATTCGAAAAGAGACAAAACTATCATGAAAGATGCTCGGCTCACTCTTGATCTAAGTCATATATAATCAAGATACAATTTTCACTTAGTATAATAGTTTTGAAAAAAAATAAAAAAAGAAATTTAGATTAATTAACTTATGAAAATGTGATATTTATCTACCATTCACAAATTTCTCTTTCCCGTTTGCTCAGTTTAGAAACAGAAATAGATTGAATTATTTAGGAATTAACTAAAATTTTCACTTATTTAACAATACTTTAGTAAATATTATTTGCCAATCATTTTTAAGAATTTAAAATTTTAAATAATCAAATATCAAAATTATTTCTTAACCATATTTGGAATTTCTAAATATTATTTGCTAACCATTTTATAGAATTTGGCTTTGTAAATACTCATTGACATGATGTATTAATTCTATTAGAAATAATCTAAAATGAACTGATGTCAAAATAAGTTTAAATTCGTAACATGCTAATTACAAAAGCCAAAATAATTTTATTGAATTCGAGTAATTGTCTGTAAAAATTACCAAGCAGGTAAATTACCAATTTGTAAATTCGAATTTTCAAACAACACACACATACATACATATATGGTATGGGGTAATGTTTATTTTATATATATATATATGTATATATATTAATCCTGATGAACATATGACATATACTATTCAAATTATGATTTCTTAACCAATAACAATTTTTTGGCTTCCTTTAATCTCAAAGGTTCCCTTTAGCTGCCACACCTTCAAATCTCTGTTAATTCTTAGTTGCTTTCAATTTTACTTGCTTTGCATTTTCACTGTCTGCCACAAACTTTCTCAATAAAAATATTAAAAAACGTTGCTAAACCACTTTTTACAAGTACTGCATAATCTTACGACTGAAAATATTTTACAAGCACATGATATATATTACAGTAGTGCTTAAAACAAAAAACTCAAATTAACTTAAATTGATGATGTAGTGATAGGAAGCACTTCAAGTGGTGCGTTCTGCAGGTGCACGCGAGTTATAGTAAACAACACTCTCTTCCACGCTTTCAACTATCACTTGGAGCCATTGAGGAATTGGAGGCAAGTTCACATGCACAACCCCTTCAAGAACTTGAACCACCTGACCCATCGATGGTCTAATATTCTCATCACCTTGGATACACCAACAAGCAACTTTGCATAACTTGAATACCTCTTCTGCATCTGCATCCCTCTCCAATAGAGGGTCTAAAAGGTCAAGTATGTTGCCCCCGTTTATCATCACACTTGCAGCCAAACAAGGGAAGAATTTAGTCTTCCCATCTTCCAAATGCTCTACGTTTCGCCTTCCTGAGACTAGTTCAAAGACCATCATTCCGTAGCTGTAAACATCCGCTTTGGCTGTTATGGCAACTCCGGATATCCACTCAGGTGCAAGATAACCTATTGTGCCCCTCATGGTTGTCAAAACTCTACTAAAATCACACCCTACGAGCTTTGCCAGACCGAAATCTGCCACTTTGGGACAGAATTCAGCATCAAGCAGAACATTTTCTGGTTTTACATCACAGTGAATGATGCAATCCCTGCAATTTTCATGGAGATAGGCCAATCCTCTGGCTATTCCCAATGCAATTTGGTACCTAGTTTTCCACTCCAAAGCCTTGGGCTTCATGGCACTGAAAAGATGAGAATCCAAGGAACCATTTTCCATGTAATCATAAACCAACAACTTATTATTACCTTCAGCACAAAATCCGCGAAGCCTTACAAGATTCACATGGTGAATTACCCCAATTGTGCCCACTTCTGCCCTGAATTGCTTCTCTCCCTGGCTGATGCTTTCGAGTTTCTTCACAGCAATGACAGTTGAATCAGGTAAAATCCCTTTGAAAACAGATCCAAAGCCTCCTCCACCCAACTTCTCTGAGAAATTTTTGGTTGCATTTTGCAGGTCTCTATATCCAAATGCCACCAAGAAACCCTCCAGTACTTTGGAATTTCCAGCCCCTTTCCTTTGAAATCTACATAATACAGCAAAAATAATAGCCAAGAGGGCCAACATGATAACAGCAGAACCCACAATAGCACCGATGACAACCCCCTTATCATTCTTGGTGCTGCCTGCAAACACAGAGGAAGAAGCAGAAAGTCTGATGTAGATAGTTTTTCCACTACCATCTCCTTCGGCCATTTGTTGCATATTTAACAGTTCCCCATTCCAAATCGAGCATCCATTTTCATCATAGGCATAAGCTGTGCAAGAGCAATTACTCAAGCAGGCAGATTCACATCCGCCTATGCTTCCAATTTTCAATAATGGAGAATAGTCAGGTAACCTCACATTGGAATTCATCAGAAACTTATCATTTATCCCATTTGATGTAGTACCATTATTCTCACACTGCAAATTGATCTCTCTCACACAGCCACCGGAATAATCCTTCAAACTCCAATCACTAAAAGACTTGATCTTAAATCCAGGTAAACAGTTACAGAATGGCAATGATTTCTGATCGCAAGAACCAAATGGCCCACAATAAGCATAAACTTCACATTGTTGCCTCGGCTGAGAACCGAACAAATTCCAGTTCGAATTATTATTCATCCACATCATCTGCTTGATTTGTCCCGACACATCCATCTTGAATCTTGTAATAGCAGATGGATCATTACGTGAAAACGTGAAATAACTCTCATTCTCATTATCCACATAGCTAAATTTATATACGTGAAACAACCCCATTTCAGGTATTAGGCTAAATATATGACCATTCCAGGACCCACTAGTCCAATACTGTTCACTCCTATTCCACATCATAATATACTGTCTCCCATTTGGATCAAACTCAAGAGAAAACAGACCAGGGGCAGGATCTTCAGAATTTTTCCAAGAGGTTAAAAATTGTTTCTTTTTTGTTCTTTTATCATATGCTAGCTTTGCTCCAGGCATCCAGGTATCTGTTGGATTGTTAAAACTTTCCCACAAAGGTTGAACAAAAGTTGAATTTTTCCCTGACCCTTCTCTCAAAACCAAGTTTCCATCATCAAAAAGTTGTGCAACTACAGAATTATTTGAAGCTGTGGAGTTCAAATTTGTGGACCAAATCCTGGTATGGGATTCATTTAAAAGTACTAAATTACCATCTAAAATCTTGAGTTGAGCAGAATTTGAGTCTGAAATGGGGGTTTCTCTATTTGCAACCCAAAGTATGGATTGTTCCCTGACTTTTTTGTACCACATGCCTACGTAGTATTTGGAAGAATTACCTGGACTGAAGAATCCCAGCTCGAAGTTACCACCTGCAGAGACGATGGTTTGATTTCCAGAGAGAGTTTGGTTTGCTGAAATGGTGTCTGCGGCATGGGAGAAAAATATGCTGATTTGGAAACATAGGAAGATCAAGAAAAAACTCATGTTAGCAAAGTTATTGACGAGAAAAGTGTGAGCTGCTCTGCAACAGGCAACACCTTCTAATCACTACTAATTTTTGCTACAAAAAGTGGGACTCAATTGAGCGCCCTTTTGAATTCAAGATACAACGAGAAATAGCTGGAGTCGGTCGGGTGCATCGAAAAAGACACAAGTTATTGCACTTAATTTACATCAGTGGTATCATAATGTGGAGTCTACGAAAGCAGTTATTGGTCGTTGTCATTAGTATATTCATATTTGAGTCCCCTCAGCGACATTTAATAAAATTGAAACGATGTACAGAAAATTGATATGGTCTTTGCACAAGGATGACACGTATAAATCAAGAAATAGTATATTTATATTTAAGATATAAGAAATTCTTGCCCTATTTTAAAATTCCAAGTCATGCGGGGCAGGGCGATCGATCTGTTGTTCTAAATTATTGACTAAAAGATTTATAGAGATAAATCTTTGACTAATCGAATAGTAGATCAAATGAATTCTATGTTTGAATTCTTGAACATATTGAGAAAAGTAATATACTAATAAAGTAAAAGAGTGAGAAACTAAGTATTAATTTTCGAGTCGAGTTGAATCAAATTAGATTTGAAAGAAATTTTTGAATTTGAGTTCAACTTAATGAAAACTCAATTTTGGCTCGAATCGACTTGATTAAGCTCAAATTGTCAAGTGATCATTAAAAAATTGCGAGCTCTAAGTTTTAGTTTTGAACTTCAAATAGAATAATAATAATATAATATATATTTATTGATAAAATAAAAAATATTATTAAATTATATATTGTCAAGTTTCGAATGTAGATATAAATGACTCGAAATAGAGATTTAGCACGACTCAACCTTATTCAAATTTAAAAAAAATTCAAATTTAATTTGTAAAACTCATGAACTAGCTTGACTCTTTGCACCACTATAGAAGATCATAGGGTGAAAAATCAGCTACTTAATATTTTTTTATCTTTGAATTGCTCACAAGTTAGAGGGTATTCTATTCATTGGTTGCTGGAGTTTTCAGGCACGTCGACTCATGAGAAATACGTTTTTTCCTCCATAGCCCAACGGAAGTTGCCCAACAAATTGAGGCCCTTACATAAGTAATATCAGTGGAGTCCACAAATACAGTTATTAGTCACTTCTATTGGTGCATTTATACTTTATACACTAAATTTCATCTGTATTTTAAAATTTAAAAATTTTCAGCGTATGATTTATTGTTTAAAATTACTGACTAGAAATTTATAAGCATAAAACTTTTGACTTGTCACATAGTCAATCAAATGAATTCCTTGTTTGAGTTTTAAATCGACCAAGAAAAGTAACAGACATAAAACGAATTAAATATGCAATTTTGTCGAAGAATGTCGGATAAAAAATCTGCTATTTAATATTTAAATTTCTCACAAGTTAGAGGATATTCATTCTAGACATTTATAGCTGGATTGTCACAGGCTGTGTCAAGGGCAATACGTTTTCCACAGCCCAATAAAAGTTCCATAAGTCCGACCTATCAAAGGAGATATTTTGTTGTGCTAACATTAATGCACAACAACTTGAGGTCCTTTTGACGTAATGATATCACAGTGCAGAGCCACAAATATAGTTATTGGCCTCCGTCATGGAACCAGTCCATGGGGAGGGTTCAACACATAACCAATCTATTACAAGTAGCTTTGCTAAATTTGGGCAAGTTACAAATAGATTTGCTAAATTAAGAGCTCCAAACCTGTCATATCTAAATTTACATACATATATATATGCATGATGTTTGTGTGGATAAATGTTTATATAATATGTCTATATGTATCTATATATATAGTGTGTGTATATAAGTATAGAATTTATGCACAAAAATTAATAACAAGAGAAAATAGTAAATATTCTATACTTTCAACATAAACAAAAAGTAAACAAGTATTTTCATACTTTTTTAAAATTATATATGTAGTTTGAATTTCTTATAACCCCATTAGATATACTTTTTTCAATCATTCAAGCCATTATATAATCATCTATAACTTTAATTTGACCTTAGTTCTTATTAATTTGCTAGTAGATAATATTGTTAAATGGATCACTCGCACACTTTAAAAGTATGAGATCTGATCAAATGTATTGTGATTAGAAAATATTTTATTAGTTGATTTTAATCCGAAATAAGTAATGCTAATTTTTAGTATTGTAACTTGTTATCTTTCTGTTTTTAGAAAAAATTGGATACATAGCCATTGTAGGGTTTTCAAAAGTAAAAGATGAGATTGATATATTTATATCACTACAAGAAAACATTCCTTCATTAACAAAAAATTTGTAACAAAAAGGGGACCATCAAGTTCAAAAATAATTGTGATGTATTTTTTATGGATTACTAGCAAATTAATAAAATGAGCAAAAATATATATTATAAGTTATGATACTTGTGGCAAATATGATGAATATATATACACATGTGAGAGTCTATCACAAATTTTATAAGTTATATATAAGTTTTCGATCCATAACAAAAATTCCATCACAAAATTAGTTTTATGATGCATTTTATAAAATTACAAAACTAATCAGTAACAAAACATATGCCAACAAATTTGGAAAATAAGTTAGCCATAAATTTAATGTTATATATCATTCTGTGATAAATTTATTTCATAATCCATTAGTATATACTTTGTTACTAATTAATTTTGTGATGAAAATAAAGTCCGTCACAAAACTAATTTTATGATAGAATTTCCATACAAATTGAAGAATCATATTTCTAGTTATGAAATTTGTGGCAAACTCTTTATATCAATATATACTCTTCATGTCCGTCACAACTATCATAACTAATATATATTTTACTCATTTTTTTTTAAATTCATTAATAATCCAACAAAAATCTTTCACATTTGTATCAGAACAACAATGGAACCCACCTCGTCATAAATTTCTATTAATTGGTGTTTGTTGTAATGTATTGGATATATTTAAATCTTCTTACTCAAATAAAATAAGATTAGTTGATTTTCAAAATGGATGGTGATTTTAATTATTAAGTAAAATTAGGGATACAACTTTAAAGTTATGTAATTTTTATTTACAAAATATATTCCCCACATTCTTGACTCATTTTTTCATTTTTACTCCTAGGGGTCTAAAAAGTATATTTTTTTATTCAAGAAATAGTTGAGAATCTAACGCTCGAATAGCTTGGGATCATCTCAACCAATCCTGCTCGGGAGGTATAGAGTGTCTCAACCAATCACAGTCGGGAGGAAATACAGACAGCTCGTTTGACTTGGACAACTGCCCAATCTAGACCAAGAAACTTTACCACCTTTGATGCTCCATGAGCAAGGTACAAACAATCAGAATATGAATTAGAGCATAATGAACTTATCAAATTCACCTTATCATAAGTTTTGGGCTTATCGCTTATCCCATGCACCCAGTAAGGATTAATGTCCCGTTGCTTAATCTAAGAGTTTCGGGCCTATTGCTTATCCTATGCACACAGCAAGGATTAATGTCCCATCACTTAATATAAGAGTTCTGGGCTTACCGCTTATCTCATGCACACAGCAAGGATTAACATCCTGTTATTCCCAAATAACAATCACAAATAGTAATAGATAACCAAACGGATGGATAACAGACAACAAGATAACAAATAGATAGGAACAAGTGTGAGACAATTAACAATCGAAAGTTCTAGGTGCCAAAACATTCAAGAATCAGAATCAAACTCAACAGATAACCCTCACAGGAGTGTAAAAATCAAATAACAAATAACATATAACAGATTAGATTTCAAACAATTAGAATACATACGAAAATAGAAAACCCACGTAGGACTTATCACAAGAACAAATAAAATATTCAAGGCCAAAGTAGCAGAACCTCACAGGGTTTCCAACAATTTAGGAGTAAGTAAACAAAGCAATAACCTAGGATGGGAGAACCCTCATCTCTTGTAGTCCCAAACAGCAATAGTCAAAATCAATTCTACTGCTCGTTGGTGCCTAGCTCATTGTCACCTAATCAAGAAAATATGCCACAAGTCAAACTTCTCCATATTCAATATTTATGCATAAATCCCTAGTCAAATTCCCATTCCAACACAATTTAACTTATAATGATTCCTGATATCAAATTTATTTTCAACTTATTATTAACCAATATACGAGTTCAAAATCATATCTCCCATAACCCTATTCCTCACATAGGAAAATAATCATTGAAATACCTATATCAACTCAAAGGCTCGACCCAGATAAAACTAACAACTACAAGCATGCATGCATATATATATATAACATGCAATATCCAAACAAAATATTCGATCTCACTAATGAAGGCTTGAAATCACGAACCGAAAGCACCGGGATGATCACTGCGTTGAGACGGGGAGACTGCCTCTTTGTTGCCATCAAAAAATGAAACTTCACCACTAAATTGTTCCTCTTGTCACAAGGATTCCAATGCCACCTTTTGATTCCAATTCTAAGTAGTGTACACACTGAAACGGGCCAAAAATTGCCACTTTCGTCTTTGTCCGACGAGCTCTAATCACAACCTTGCCATCATCGGAATCACCATGCAAGGACTCCACTACAATTCTCTCATTTAGAGCTTTCTAACCCTACCCTCGAAATAGAGAATGGTTGTCGGAAAAGAAAAAACCCGGCAACCACCGTGACATGCAATCCTCAGTTCTTCTCCGTCTACCGCTACTCCACCGTCCGATTGGTGGTTTTGAGGTGGGGAAGGTATTGGTTGTGGTGAGGGGATGAGTTTTGTTGGTTTGGAGTGGAGGAAAAAGCAGCTGAAAATGGTCGGAGATGGTGGTGAGGCTTCGGTGAAGAAGGAAGAAAATAGAGGAAGAGGAAACGAAAAAGGAAAGAAGGAAAAAGAAAGAAAAAGGAAGGAAATATAAGAAAGAAAGGCTTCCCTGTTGACAAAATCTGATTTTTTCATTTTTCAATCAATTGTTTTTTTTGTAAAATTTTAAATTATGAAATTTACCTCAAATTTTTTAGAAAATAGTGATTAACCCCAAATTATTCAAAAGTATACACAATTAAGTTTACAAATATTATAATTTGACCCACACAACTTTTAAAATAATTAAAATGTGAAATTCATAAAATTTTCAAATAACAATAAAATCATATATTATAAATAAAATAAATAAAATTTTAGGGGTGTTACAAAAAATATTTAATTTTAATGTTTAACTTGATGGATAACACATATCAATATCCCATCACACACAAAATATACAAATAACTTAATATGATTAATCTTGATTTCATTAAAATTTTAGTAAAGTAACACTTTTATATACAAAATAAGTGTTGTAAAATCATATTAAGCAAAACGGGTAAATGAATGCATATTACATAACTATTGAAAAGTATGAAAACAAATGTACTAAAAGATGTATAGATTAACGTCATTAGCCATTGAATATCATTAGCTATTTATTAAGTATTCATTTATCAAATTTTTGAAAATTTCAACTACATCAATGATGTTACACGAAAATGGAGTAAGAGTCCTTTTCAATCGTCCTTTTCGATCATCAACATGGTTTGAGATTCATTTCTTTGGAATGTAGTAATAGAGAATTTTGAGTTCTCAATTGTTTACTTTTTCTTGTAAATGATTTCCTATGCCCATTTTCTCATTGGAGTTTGGTATTTATAGTTTATTTCTTAAAGGGCTCAAGCCTATTAGAATTTTGATGCCCTTCATGGTGGATTTAATTAATTTAGGCTCTCCAACATTTTTGTTTAATTATTCTCTTTACTCCATTGCATTTTTAAGTCTTTTTACTCTTTTACGCTTGTGGGCTTAATTAGTCATATCATCAAACCCCTATTTTCAATTTGAAAAGTTAATTTTCATGTTGAAAATAATAGAAGGTCTAATTTTAATTTTTACGCTACCTTAATTTATTAGAACAAAATTATTAATTTTTTATTCTCATCAATCGACTTAAAGTGTACTTGCATTTGATCAACTTTCATCTAGGCAAGGTTAAATAAGCTTCCTCATCTAGTTATTTGTTGAAGGGTGCCGTGCTGGTTATCTTGCGTTAGTCTAAAAACTTAGTAAAATGTTTTTGTTGATTCATCAAAGTCAGGCAAATTTGTCATGCCAACAAACTTTGGTAGGCTGGCTATCTTCGTCTCAAGGGAGCTTGCCTACTAAGATGATTAGGCAGAAACAACTGCATTGGGAGAGAGGTAAGTATTGGCTCTCTAGTTCTCATGAGGGTTGTGATACCACTAAGTGAGTTTGGACTTTAATAGCAATAAACAGTTGAAGGGAAAAGTTCTCTAGGAAGAAGGAAAATGCATGTCTACCTGTAGAGGTAGAGGAGGGGAATCGGTATCTCACCAAGAGATGGTCCATTCAGTTATCTCTAGGTAAAACACAGCTCATCGACTTCGATGAGAGGACTACTACTACTCTTTAGGTGAAACTCCTCTGCATATTAGACGACTGCTTTGGTTGCAAGTTGAGCAATAGGATTTTGTAATGGGGTTTTTAATTAACGCCTCCTAGGTTGTTTGTAGAATAGGATCTTTGGAAGGTGGTGCTTACTGCGCAAGCATCTCCTCCATTGGTAATTATATTTAGCTCGACACTGGATGTGACTGTGCTTTAGGTTGGTGGCTTTTCATATCCCCTAACCTTGAGACTATCTAGTTGTTAAAATCTCAAGCTATGGATCTTATCTATATCCTCAATTTTCTTTCTTTGTCATTCAGAGTCCCTATAGACGATGCCAATGTGATGCTACATAAATATGGAGCTAGGATCCTTTCTAGTAGTCAGCAAAAATTCAAGTTCTTTTTCTTTAAAATGAGGTGTAGAGAGTTCTTAGTTCTCAAATGTTCTCAAAGTTTCGCAAATTGTGGCAAATGATTTTTCATGCTCCATTTGTCTTTAGGGTTTAGTATTTATAGTATTTTTTCTTGATGGGCTTCAAGCCATTAGTATTTTAAAGCTCTTCTTGGTGGACTTCGTCAATTGCACTCTATGATATTTTTATTCATTTAGTCCATTTGATTCATGGGCCATTTTTATTTTTTACTTTTTTACCTTATGGACTTAATTAGTCATATTATAAGTAGTTTAGGTTCTTAATTTGAATAAAAATAAAATAGATGATGCTAGTTAAATGAATTTTGGAAACAAATATTATAGATCTTAGTCTCAACATTATCTCGCTTATTTATTGCTACAGTTAAAATGTAAATAACTAATATCACTTGCTAATAAATATGCAAAATGTTAGATGATATAGGAATCAATTAAGGAGTAACTATAAAATTATTTTTACTCATCTCACGCATATAAACTAAGTCAAAATAATATAAGCTTAATTTAAAACTATAAGATAGCTCAAATTGATTTAATTGTCCATGTATTTACAATTGACTAGTGTGAGATGATACTTTTTTAAAAAATGTTTCATTTTATTTCACAAAAATAAGAATTTTGTGACAAAAGTGCAACAATATCTTAGAATATTTAGGTAGTAAAATGCATGTTTTGTTAAAGTTCAGGTGGTAAAGTGTTTAAATTTTTTTCCTCAAATTCTCCTTTTGTCAACACATTTGATAAATTTTAGCATCTTCAATGGAATATTCTATTGAAAAATAGAATGAGGTTGTATTCAAGCATGTTTAGCAAAGGTTGCCTAATTATTCTGCGCACTTGCAACAACTGAGGGGGAGTGCAAATGACCCTATAGGTTGTGGAGTGTGTGCTTTTTACGTATGCATGTGTGTGTGTGTGTGTGTGAAATTAGCTCTAAGAATTGTATAAAGAATGTAAGAGAAATTTAGCCAAGATTCACATAGCTATGAAGTCATAACACCATAATCAACCAACTCGTAATACTTGTTTAAGCCATGAGATTGGATGATTGTGGTGACTCGTGATTACACTTGATTTAACAAAGTTTTCCTCTCATTTTCACACAAATAATTGACACTTTGATGAAATAGTAGCTTCAAAATACAAAATGAAAAGCAGATATATCCACACTATACACACGTAATTCCAAAGAGCTTTCCCATGATGGACTTCTAAAATTAACTTTACAATTGTTGCATGAAATTTATCAAAAAAATTTATTAAAAAAAATTCAATAATGTTATGTCAAAGGAATAGACTTGTGTGTATTGTTTCATTAATTGTGTTGAAATTAATAAAATGTGTACAGTTATGCAACATGAGATCAAAGATGCATTAGCAATCCCAACTATAAGGAGGCGGTTCTATTTATATACTCTACCAATGGTTAAAAAAGATATGATGGATGTCACTAGCTTTTGCGATGCCAACCATATCATGTTGGGAAAAGGAAAAAAAGAAAATCAATCTATATGATGTTTTATACTCAAGACACATAAATTTAACCAATATTATAAAATTCATGCTTTTTACTTTGGAATGTTTGTTGTTTAAATTTAAAGCTTGAAAGCACCTTAGAAACAAGCCATGATTATAAATGTATCAAATTATGCAAAATAAAAATGAACCAAATATTCTGAATCTCTGGTAGGTGAGAGGATATTGTGATCATTTGCATATGAAATCATAAACTTGATGAAGTCAATAGAAATTCTTTTTCCAAGACCAATGGGGATTTCGATTGGTCAATCAAACTAAGATATTCATTGACAAGGAAATTAATGCAATGCTAGTCTTGGCTAATTGTGGTCCTTTACATCTATCTACTTGTCATTGTGATTAAACAAGTCCAATCATATATAGGGCTAAATGCATATTAGTTTGAAAAATGTGATCTATAGCTTCAACACTAATCTTAATCTCATCTATGCTTTTTTATATTCTTTTTGGAAGGGATTCGAGAATTTAAATAAGCAGACCAGATTTTGACTGTGGAGTTTAAGTTGACGTAGGAAATAACATCTTAGGTAATTCATATCGACAAATACAAGTCTAAATTGCATTTTAAGTGTTTGCTACACATCTAGGAAATTTTTGTTATGTTATGAAAAATCTGAGTAAGTATTAAAACTTCATTTTAAATATTCGTAGAAGCTTACAAGAAAATTACAAATTTTACGGGGGTTCATGAATTTAACCCATCATACATATACACCAAATGATGTTGGAGCACATAAAATGACCCCAACTTCTATCTTAATCATATTAATTGCACATTGGCTTTCAATAATATGGAACTTTTCTATCTTGCAATAACTAATGGCGTGCTTGGTTTTATTTGATTTTTATTTTTAAAATAATAGGATATATTTAGAAAAAAAATTGAAAATAAAAGTAAGTACTATTTTTTGTTGAAAATATAAAAAAGTTAAGGTTTGGGAATGTTTTCCCAAAATGAAATTGTTCCGGGGATACATGGCCAAACATGTGACCTTTATTCCTTCAATTTCTCCATAATTAATATTCTCAAAAAGCCATTACCCTTTCACTAAAATAACCAAATACTATCTTTATTTCCCATTCCCTTATGTGTCTGACCCAAGCACAGTACTTGTCCCCCCCCTCTCTCTCTCTCTCTCTCTCATATTTCTCCATTCTATCTTTGTCTCTCTCGATCCTCTTCCCTCAGAACTCCATGCCATCTCCTTCTTCTCCACTAATGGATGGATCTAATTGATTTCTTTTTAGAAAACTAAAATGAAGGTGTGAAAGATACAACCCTAACAAAAATATTGGGAAATCATTTAGAAAAAATATGCTAATGGGTTTTTTGGGTTTGGCACTATGGTTGTGTTTTCATTTAGAAACAATATGCTAATGGGTTTTTTGGGTTTGGCACTATGGTTGTGTTTTGATTTATTTTTTTCAAAATTATCTTTGGACATCAATCTATAAATGGGGATGCCGATGGCTTTGTGGGTTGATCAGGTGGTTGTGTGGTAATTTTCTTTCCCATTTATTATCTTGGAAAATTGTTATACAAAAAAGGCTACCAATGGATTTTTTTAATTTGATTTAGTGGTTCTATTATGATGTATTGTCCTGTGTAAAATGTTGGAAAATCATTGTGGAAAATAATAAATCAAAGGTTTTTTGGGCTCGCTATACAATAGTTTTTTGATTGCTTGGTTATTTTGGTGTGTCTCGGCCTGCACATGTGCGGTTCTTAGTAAGTTCTCCTTTGATTTTGATATTTTTAGCCTAGATTGAAGCTCAAATTTTTTTTTCTTTAGTGGGTTTAACCAGTTATCTTAGTTAAGTAATATATAGCTTTGTATTTTTTTTGTGTAAGGTTTTTTATGTCAACTAATGTACTATATTTTTTGAATCCTTGGTCTCTTTTTTTGTCTTGCCAAGCTTATGTGTGTTTCTTAGTTTGTTCATCTTTGGTTTTGACATTTTTGAGCCAAGAGAAAGCTTGAAATTAGGTTATGGAAGGGATTTTGGGGTTTCATAGCATATTGGCTTTTTAATTACTCATTCTATTAGTGTGCATCATTAGTGACGGGTATGTTTCTTGGTTTGTTCTCCTTTTTTATCCTTTGTATTATCGAAATTGAAGCTTGGTAGTGTTAGTCATGGGTGGTATTATGGGACTCTGAATTAATTGTTGGATTGTTGCTTGTTTGTGGGTTTTTGTTTATCATTTAGTCACACAAAATGCATGTTTTCTACAATTATTCTACTTTTAGTAACTTAGGTATAGTTTTTTGTGGCCACCGCCCTAATTTATTCTGTTAGAAAATTTTGAATGTAGTTAATTTGTTATGTTTGGCCAATGGTTTGTCTGTGACACTGATATCAAATGGGCATATGAGCTAGATTTGGTGGGAAACATGACCAAACATTGCTTCAACTATTTTGAGTAAACTATTTTTAATGATAGTATGTCTGAATTTGAATTTACAAAATATTTGTGTGAATCTTACTTGGTTGGACTCACTGTATAGTAGACTATCTTTATTAAGGCTACAATATGTTAATGTGGTGTGGATTCCCTCTATGGCAGTATGTCGGTTATTCTTCATTTTGTCATGTATTATTCACTATTTTTTTTGTTTGATTTTTGCATTTTATGTTTCTTGCTAGGAGTAGTCATATCATTTTACTACTCCACCTACTTCAATATTCAAATGCACACTATTAAGGGAATCCTCTCACCACATATAAATACACCTCTTCTTCCTATATTGTTACACACTCCCACACTAGTAGAATAAGAAAGGATCCTTTCACATAATTCCATGGCTTTACTAAACTTGGCTGGGTATCCCTTTATTCTCCAAGCAAAGTCTCATTACTTACCCTGTGTCAAAGTAAATCTACCAAAATGGTAGGTAAGTCTAATCATCACAAATTCTCACCCTCACCAATTTGATTGTAGTTCATTGAAATATAGCATTATCTATCATGAATTAGGCTCATCCATACATATTTTGTAAGTGCTTCCAAGGACAACTTCTCTATCCACAATATCACATCTAATTCCTTGTCCACAATTCCTGCAAGTTCCCTAACCTCAACCTATTGTAGCTTATCAGTAAGTTAATATCTTGACACTTACTATTATGTTTATCTTCTGTGATGTATTAATGCTCTCATTGAATGAATTTGTCGTGAACATGTGTGATAGATTTATGTAATGAGGCGTGTCATTGCTTTGAATTTTATGCTTTATAATTTCTGTGTCGTGTTGAGGGTATTAAGTAGATGGTATGTTATAATGTGCTTCTTGATACTTTCTTCACTAACATTTGGCTAGCATCACGCTTGGGATTTCTACATGCCAAAAATGAAGAAGTAAGTCATTCCCCCATGATGACTACTTAGGATTGGATAATTGAAGGAATGGCTCTGATACTTCACTAAATGTTGGCCCATTTTTTAGTAGCCTACTTGACTTAGAGAAAGTTGCAACTAATGATGCTACATGCTTAGCATAATTTGGTTGATAACAATGTGCAAATTGATGTTTGCCCATTTTTGAAGGGCTGCAAGCATACTTCTTATGTAAAGTTTTATCATGTCTTGTTAAGTTCCAGTCTAATCAATTTGTCCCCTTAAGTTAGTGTGAAGTTTTTTTTCAAACTGTGGTCACTCTCTCTTTCTATTGATGTCATCTTATTTTCTTATATCTGTAGTCTATCCAGGTGTGTTCTTTGACAGGTTACAGTGTTATTTATGCCTATCTTATGATGTGTCTACTATATCAACTCTATTTAAGCTAAGGTTGTTTAGTTGATTCAATTGTGGTTGTTTAGTATTGGTGTATAACTTGATTTACTGAAACTGACTCATGTCCAACTGCATTTTTAACTCCAGCAACATTGTGTCTCTTGTGTGATGTAATTTATGGAAAAGTAGTAGTAGTTTCTTTGTCATTTGCCATTGTTTATTCTAGTCCTTATATGTCTTTGTTTAGTTTCCTTATTTGATATAGTACAGTAAAAATGTCAAATAAAATGGCCATTTGTGTTTGGGATGGATGGGAGTGACCATAGAAAATAAAGAAATAAGAGATGGGGTTTTTAGGTGGATCAAATCATTCCATATTGGTGTGGTCCCAAAAGTCTCTATCTCACATTTTTTATGTTGGTTTTCCCTATGTAAGTAGATTGATCAACTTGGCTTTTATTCACCTCTCATGTAATAGAAAGACGTTGATGAGACAATTTTACTATCTTTCACTCACATTTTTTTTGCCCCAACTACATATATTAGGTGTGGCATTGCATTAGATTTTACTTTATTTTCATTTGTATGAAGGCGAGTGACACATGCGATGAAAGTGGCCCTGTATTAATGTGGTAGATTGTAACCAATTTTTGCATATTAACATTATAAGATGTTCCTATTGTATTCAAATGAACTTTCTGCTTTATTGTATTATGAAATTGTTACCATGCCAGTTGCAAATTTAATTTGCATGTTTGATATGTAAATCAATTCATGTGGTAATTATGATTTGGCTTAAGAATGTAATTAATTGCATATGGTAATTAAAATTTCGCTTATGGTCATTAAATTTTGACTTAACAGTCTAGGGTCTAATTGCAATTATTTTGACAATGAAGCAATTAATATGACAATTCAATTATACTACATATGGTATAAGGTGTAATTCAATTAGGCTTACAGATTAGGTGGCTATTTTATACCTAGCCATTACATTAACAATTATCTGCAATCTATTAGGTTCCATACAAATGACATTTACTTTTATTAGATATGATTACTGCACCAAGGTGATTTTTAGTTAACACTATTTTGGGAAAAGTGGTCAAAATAAATTGTAAATATAAGTTAGAGAAATTTACTAAAACCCCATTAAAATAAATTTTTATATCTACAAAACTCAAAACGATTTTTTTATTCTGGGAAACCCATTTCACGAACTATTGATTCCAAAAAGTCTAACGATTGACTTTTATTCAATTTTTGGACATAATTACCCTTGAATATCTCACAACATAAATTTTTTAAATTTATTAGGATTATTTCTTTAACTCCCTTCATAGTAAAAATTAGAAAAGTTATTTATACATTTTGATTAAACTGTTGAAAAGTACCTCTACTGTAAAAGTCTTCTTGTTTTGTTAATTTGATTTAGAATTTAAGAGTACCTCTATTGTAATTAATATATATATATATATACATATTTGTAAATCCTATAAATATATTTATTCAAAACTTTGAGTTATTAAACTAAAAATAATTAGTGATAGAACTTAATTTAGAAAAAGGGAAATATTCTATTAGAAAATATAATTCATTACATTTCTAAATTTAATAAGTTAATTATAATTTAAAGAATTTAAGAAGTACCTCTATTGTAAAAGTTTTGTTGTTTTGTTCATTTGATTTAGAATTTAAGAGTACCTTTATTGTAATTTATATGTATAAATATTTGTAAAATCTAGAAATATATTTATTCAAAACTTTGAGTTATTAAACTAAAAATAATTATTGATAGGAATTACCTAAAAAAATGAAGAAAAATATTTTATTAAAAAAATTAATTTGTTAAATTTCTAAATCTAATAAGTTAAGGGTAATATAAAGAATTTAATAAATTAGTTGCAGGGTCATTTACAGTGAAAAATAGATGGAATGGATGTTTGTGTATGGAAAATATTTTAATAGGCTTTTTGGATATAATAATATATTTTAATGAGTTTTTAGTAATTTTTCCTGTAAATGAAGAATGATAGATATGAATATCTAGCTTTATACAATTTGTATTTCGGCAAACTTAAATTGAGTTGCAACTTTTCTCAATTTCTTGTATTATTTCACTTTATTAATTGTAAACATAAAACATGATGCTTCTGTTAGAATTTACATGGTAGACTTTACTAGCTCTTTTAACTATATTTGCTTCAGTCATATTACATTGCACTGTCACTTGATCTATAAGTCTTATCTAGGATTTAACATTGCACAATTTTTCCTTAAATATAATCTTTATGGACATGTCATAAAATATACTCATTATTAGATGGATCCTTAACGTCATAACCAATCATATGGAGATGATGCATCATACTATACCTAAGCCAGGGTGGTAGGTCATCATACGTGTGATGGCCATTTACCAATGAAAATTGTTAATTGATCTTGCCTATGAGGAATTCCAAACAGGTCAACTTTTTTCTCAGTGTACACATGGAATAAGATTTTCCACAAGATGAATATGGAGCTACAACCTGTATCTATGTACAATGTGAAGAAACATAAGCAAAAATGGAATAGAATCCGTTCGTCGTGGCATATGTTTCATTCATTGATAATGATTGGTATAGGTTGCAGTTGGGATTACGAGTGAAATGTAATCATGACTAGTGATGATCACATCGTCCACTGGCTCTCGATATATTTATGGTCATATATTTTCAAAATTTTATTAATTACTTGTTTAATGTTGCTTTATGTGGTATGATAGGAAAACCTAGACCATGCCTCATTAATGGAGCATGGCTTACCTTGTCATGATTATTGTACAAAGATGTTCTCAAATGATGTTGGCACTAGTTCCTATGTAAGGTCTCCTACTCAGCTCTATCCAGCCACAGACAAGTGATAATATGACTGGAGACAGTACTAATAGGTCAAAACGATCAGCTTCATCACATGATGACTTTTCAAACATAGTCGGTACTCAAAAGGAGGGCTCCTCAAGAAGGAGGATGGGCAAGGAAAGGAAGTATTATGCTAGGGAAAGACAAGATCAAATAGAGGATGTCCTAAACATATGGAATTGCAGATGGATGCCAAGTCAGAAAGGATTGTGCCTAAAGCTCAATCATCAATTGCCAAATGTGTTGTTGTATTGTGTCGCACAGAGGGCCTACCAGATCACTTCTTTGGAAGGGTTATAAATACTCTTCAAAGTACCATGATGAAAACTTTTTCCTATAGCTTGGTGATAGAGATAAGTGAGTTTAGGTTGAGTCCCTAGACAATTAGATATTTAGCTAGTTTCCTTAGTGGACACTTCATCAACTCTTGTTCATTCCTTTTCTTGTTTGTTTGTCTATTGTGTACTTGTATTTTTACTTAAATTTATGCCTTGGAATGTATAAACTTAACTGTAACATACAATCATATAATATTTCTAATGAACTCTCATAACATCTTATAAATTGTTACCGTATCAAATTAACCATTGTTAATGATGAAGTAATTTTTACATAAATGGCTTGTGGATCAAGATTGATGTTGCTACATGATGATAAGTTGGAGTACAGCGAAAGATCACCTGCATGCCTAGTAGTGATGTATTGAATAAAACTAATAATGTATTATTTATCACAAATGTAGTGTTGCCAAACTTATACATTAATAGAATGCCACGCAACACATTTATGCTTGGAGGGGTGAATTAGGTTGGTAAGATAATAGATGGCCACCCTGAGCGATTCTATGACAACCTACACATGATGGAGCATATATTCATGTGCTTGATCATGAATTATCAAGCCAAGGGCTTTTACCACAAATGCAGTAGTGTCGCATTTCTCCAACCTAAGAGCTTACATTTTTCATGCAAATAGTTGGTGTGCTTCAAAGACAAAGATATACTATGGAGTGTTTCCAACACTCTTTCGAGTCAGTGAATCATCATATTCGCTATGCAATTAGGGCACTTGATAGTTTAGCTTTGGAGCTAATAACTCGACCAAATTTTAATGAGGTGCCAGCATCAAATTCAGTCAAACGCTGACTTTTAGTAGTATTTTTAGGTATGGAATCTATAAGAACTAGATTGAGTAGAGTATGTTCCCATTGATTTAACTAGCACAACAACTCACGTGTGTTCAATAAGGTGCAGGTAGGGCAATTGACGGCACATTGCTCACTGCTTGAGTACCCACTTATAGCCAAAAGGAATATCGTTCACGAAAAGAAAATATATCCTAGCATATCCTTGCTATAGCCAACTTTGACCAAATGTTTACCAATGTGTACATCAGTTGAGAAGGTAGTATTTATGATACAATGGTGTTGCTCAACTTAATTCAAAGTGACCCTACCTTTTCCTTCCCCACCCCACAAGGTCTTACATTTTACTTTTAATAATTGTGCATGATCATATAAATAACTCGAATAGCCATAATTGTGATTGATCACTATGGATACGACACCATTAATTCTTTTTCCTATAGGAAAGTATTACCGTATTGATGATGACTTTATGAACTATATGTGCTTCTTATCCCCATATAGGTAGTCTCATACCACCTCTAACATTTCAATGGTGCCACAACATATAGTGGGCCAAAGAAGATGATCAACCATCACCACTTATGATTGATAAATACCATCAAACATATATTTAGAATTTTGAAGAAGCAATTCCTAATTTTTTCTTGGGGTATGCCGAGCTACATGGTTGCCTACTAGATTGATATTGTCATTACATGTTGTGTCGTAAATAATTTTATCCATAAGTTTAGTCAAGATGATAGCATATTCATGATAATAGACTCAAAACTGGATCTTGAATAAGAGACCTTTTACTATTGTGGTCACGTGAGCTAGCAAGAGATACATACACAGGCTGTACTTCGAGATGCTTTAGTAGAATGGATGTGGGCAGAGAGACATCGTTTAGCTTCTTTGTAATTCCATGTAGCTATCTTTGTCAAGTTGTTTATTCAATATTACACTTGTCTATTGTTAGATTAACATTATGTCACTTGATGTTTTGTAATAAACAATACTTAGGCCACAAGCTTATATTGAATATATGTAATTTAATTATTTCAATTAATTAAGTTGTGCATTAATAATATGTTATCAATTGTACTATAATATAATCAAATTATCGTACTATCATTCCTTAATGATCTCTTTGATATGATTTGATAAGGGATGAGTACACATAAGGCTCCCTTATGCACATGCGCTGCTAGACCTATGCATCTCTTGATGGCCAGGACAGAGTAGAACTACGAACACTATTTTTTCAAATGCCCTATTAGAGCTAAACACCCGTGATGCTTCATATGGGGAGATAATTTACGTGGGCAAGCCATAGGTATGTATAGTCAGTGTCAAACTTTTGGCGTTGCCTCATTACATGGTAGTTATAGCATCTCTACAGCCACATGTGGTTTTTCTGGTGTTGCCTTCACGGGTGGCCCACTCTATGATGAGCATAGCTCTGTGCACACTAATCATCACACACCACTGCATGTAGCATGACATAGCGAGCCTATGTTGCTATTGCCCTTATGTGGTTGTTGTATCTATATGTTTTTGCTTGTTTTACTACTACTACTCATAGTCTTAATTAAGATATTATTTGTATAAGCGTTTTATAGGATAGAACTACCAGATTTATGTACTAACTTATAATTTGTTATTGGCTTTTCGTACTCTTAGAGTTACATTCAAAAATCTATTAGTTATAATGTAATTTTGTTTGTTTGTACTAGATATAGGCATCTTTATATCGTGCAGGTATGAGTTATCATACATCGATAGATAGTACGAGCAATACCATTGCACATGTATGGGGCTTCGACATCAAGGAGCACTTCATTCATATGCTCCTTAATGCTAACACATTAACTTACTAATGGATGACATGCACGTAGAGATATGCATGCCCGAGATAGCATACAAACTTGGCTACCACTTTAGCATCCTTTTATGATAGAATTCATAATAGATAAATCTAATGAGCTTAAGTAGTACCATGTTACTATAAAGGTGATCGTCACCAATCTAGATGTCTTATATGAGCTAGTAGTTGGTGATATTTTCATGTCGACCCATATACAATCGATGATCCTTGTAATCAGAATAGTGCGCATTACAATCTTTTAGTTATGTTGTTGTATAAATATTTTTGTCTCATATTTAATTCTATCCTTTGATGTTCAGGAAGTCAAACCCATTTGTTGAGCATTACTTTATGGTTGGAGAAACTAGATATGACCTCCTATCTGAGATCTTTACATCGCTTGACAAACCACCATGATCATCACTCGCCAATACCAACCCGAGAGACATGATGATCTGTTATTGGGTTGGCAGCAACACTCTATTATGGTAGAGGATTCAGGCACGTCATGTAGTTCTTTGTGCTTCCAAGGGTCTTCTAGGCCCAACATTCACATTCTTATTCTACTTGAGTTATAGCAAAGATGCCCATAAGCATCGATAGGGGTTTGAGAGTTGGCCCTGTCATGTTATAATCTGAGGTTGTTCGACACATTGGCATGAGATTATCGAGACACCATGGCTTCTCTCACACGAGTCAAGTTAGTATGGATTGAACATCGATACGACCATGGCCTGTCAATGGGTAAGGTATTGCCCTACCTAAGCCCATGACAATAGTATAATACCCATACCCATATCTAATAAATAGACATAAGACCCGAACCCTACTCAGACCCATTAATAAAAATGAAATGGGTAAGAGTAGGGTTTATACCCATAAAATATCCAAATACCTAATATCAAATACTCATGTTCCAACTCCATCCTTCCCAACTTTAATATTTTCTACTCATAAAACTTTATTTAGTTAACATTTTTGTCAAACCTAAATTCAAGAATATATTAAAATAATTGAACGATCGTAATTATATTTTTATGCAAAACTTATCCACATATTCTATACCTAGGCATTACTCATTTTTCAAATATTCAAATTTAGCTAGTTAACCCAAATTACTTATATCAAAATTAAATTTATACTAATAATCATGGTATACTTGAAGCGCACGATTGGATGCATGGGTTCGGCTTGATAGATTATATTCTCAAGCCCCATCAAATGTTTGGTTTTGGATAAATAAGCTCCGATGGATAAAGGGCCCAGTCTATAATTCACAAATCAATTGATAAATAATCCCCACAATAGGGTCTAGATTATATAATCCTTTATCATATTGGTAAAAAATAGCTAATTATTTGACAATTATGCCTATGAAACTTATAAAATTTGACAATATTGCATCACCCAATCATTTAATCCTTGTATCCATAAAAAGAATTGGTAAAATAAATACATATTCAAAACGTGTAATTCTAGTCACTAAACATAATATTATATTATCTTCAACAGTTTAATTCCATCATATCATTATAATTTTTTCAATCATATCTATATATCCAAACGTGCTCGAAGTGTATACTTAAATTTTTAATATATATAAAATAAAAAAATTAAAATTATTTTGATTATTTAATTTAATAAAATTATCTAGTATTCTATGTTTGTATTGAATAACCCAATTTTTTGGCAATTAATTAGAAATTATTATATTAATGTGGTATTTATTAATTAAAAAAATCCAGTGATTGAACTTTAATAAATGTGCACTTTATTATATAAGCAAAGTGTTAGTAATTTATTCAATTATTATTGTACAAAAAGCATATAAACAGGCTTTTATTGTCAGTGACTAGCTAAATTTATTTAAATCATACAAAATAGATACATTAAATCAAGATTTGTTTACTAACACATATTAATGTACCCAATAATTAATTTTTAATAGATTTACAAAATTAATTCAATAATAGATACATTAAATTATTCAATCAATGTATTAAATTACATTTTGTGGCAAACACATTAATCGAACAATCCAAATAAAATAAAACCTTTTCCTATTTTATTTATATTTAAAAATATTTACTAAATGCAATAGTATAATTTTTTTTCTACTATTTACATATATTTGACTGAATATGCTATATGAAATAATAATATTTCAAAAAAACTAAAAGAATAAAGTTAAAGAAAGAAAAAAATAATATCTTAGAGGAAAAATAGAGAGGAAAAAAATATAATATGGGGAAGAAAGAGAAAAGTGATACATACTTTTGTGGTTCTTATTTGTTTAATAAACCAAAAATTAAATATATAAATTAACTAAATTAGAAATTAAACAACTAAAATTAAAATTTATACTCTTTTTTAATTTAAAAAAATTGAGTTAATTTTTTTAAAATATGCCAAAAATATTAGCTAATATTAATAAATTACTCTAACATTCAAAAATTAGGTAGTTTTAGCATTTTGGTTGACAATAAAAAAATTTGAAAAGGATGAAAAAATTAGTTAGGTTAAAACACAATTCAAAATTTTGATCTAATAAACTAGACCCAACCATAGACCCAATGGGTCTTAGGTTTGATAGGGTAGCGTCTAATTTATGGTCTATTATCTGGGTATTTTTAGGTATGGGTCTAATTAGGTCTATGGATCAGATAGAGTAGGGTAAATATAATGTCTAACTATTTGGGTATATTATGGTACGGGCTTAGGTAGAGTAATACCCTACCCATTGACAAGCTTAGATTGACCACATACATCATCTTGATTTTATTTTGTTCTAATTGTATAGTTATGTCCTATAATATTTGTACCCTAAATGATGTTATGTACTAAAGGCTTGTTAATTGTGATTGGTAAAGTGTACTGTACTTGATTTTGGACATCCCATGCTTCTTGTTAAATATTTTATAGACATTATTACTTGAATCCTGATAATAATAGTATTACCATAGACTATGCTAGAATTATCCAATGGAACACCATCGACTCGTAATGTGCATATGTATGGCATATTTCACATCTTTACTGGAGGGCTTAGGAGAAAGTTGTCCTAATAAGTTATTTGATAAATGCTATGACCACCTATGACATCTCTGCTAGGGTGGTCTTTATTAACTAGTGCTCCCACATTACATGTTGTCTATCTAAGACATTCAAAAGGGATAAGATAGTTGATGAAGTTAAGATAAAGATTAGTAACTATATAGCCGCTACAATGCATTTTTGGAGTACATGACTATTCTTAGGGTGCATCACAATGTTGACACAAACATGGTGCATGTTGACTCACAGTGCTGCACACATGTTGGGAATGTAAGTTAAATTGTCCATTTTTTTTCATTTAAGCTATAAATATACACACACACACACACCCCTTATTACTCATTGAACCAAATTGTAATGGACCTTCTTTAGGAGATTATCAAACACAACTATTTCCTTGTATTTGTAGAATCTCTATATATCCCACTACACCAAATTTTTACCAATAGACATGCAGTCAACTTATCTGATGGTAGGATAGCAGGAGATGCATTAGCACCTCCCAGAGGCACCTAGGACTCATATGAGGTTCGATCATTAATAACAAACATGATGGCTCCTCCTCTACCTACTCCTCCCAATCATGATGTTCAATTTATGTGTTATGTATCATCTACAATAGTGATGGTTGTTTTTCGAAACTCCCATCTTTCACTTATCTTCATGGTACTATGTTTCGTCAATGTATGTGCATAATTGCTTTTCATTATACTCTATATGTTTTTTTATTTTTTATTTTTTGTTATTGTTGATATTCTTGTACCATAATTTCTAATAAAGGCGTACATGTCTTGTAGGTGATTTTTTGTTTATCTTGTAAGCCCTTCTTTTTTTTTTAATTTTTTGTATCTAACATGATTGCTATGTTGTACAAATACTTCTTTCTTTTTAATCCAATAAAATCCAACTAATTTACTATAAAAAAATAAAAATAATAAATAAAATAAAATACAACCAATAAACAAATCCAAAAAATTATATAATACAACCCGCTTAATCATTGAACCAATCATTACAAACTTACAGCACAATCACATCTTATCATTACATATAATCAAACATATTTTATTATTATCCTTACAATTGAAAAAAAAATATTCAAATCCATTTTCACCCCCAAACACCAATACAAAAGCATTGATTTAACCACTACAGTGAAAAATGTCTCCCCCAAAATATAAACAAACATACCAAAACTCTCCAAAATTATTTTTTAACTATTCCCCAAAACATAACCAAAAATCAATTACATTCCTCAACACAACTTTCACATTCTCCAATCTACTTTCACATTCCCCAACTCTCCCACAACATTCATTCTCTCAAAACACATAATAAAATCATACCAAAAATATAACCAAACATTCCCTAATATTTATAGTTTTCAAATAGTGACAAAAATGAGGAGGTTGAAAAGGTGTATGATGAGTACAACTTTGGTAAGAATTGAATATTTTTTTATTTTCACTTCCTATTTTTAATATTTTTAAAAATTAAAAAGTTGTTGTTTTGGAAATTAAAATAAATAGTATTTGGATTTTTCAATTGAAAATAATAATTAGAATAGATTTAAGGTAAAAAATTTAGAATGAATTATATTTTCTTATAGATTAGGTTGGTGTTTTGTGTACCAAAATGAAATTTGTGTAGCCTATGGGAAGTAAACTGGTACAAGATCAAAAAGAATGCATTTGATAGATGCCTAAGTATTGAGAAGTAAGGAAACGCCAATAGGATGTATTATTTTCAAAACATATGTATTATTTTGTTGTTTTAAAATAGCATTGAATACTTTATATAAATTGCAAAATATTGATTGATATGATAATAGAATTATAGAGTATGTTGAAGAGAAACAAAAAATGAGAACAAAGAATAATTCAAATAAAAATATGTATAGATTAATGATTTTTGTCTTCAAATAGTATTGAAGAAAAATAACTTTAAAAACATAAATAAATAAGGTATTAGGGAATATACTGGGGAATGGATTGAAAATGAAATTAACCAAAATCCCAGGTTTTGCAAACCCCATTCCCAAAATGAGAAATTATCATTTGACCCCTCCCAATAATTTTTGATTGAAAGTACAACCCTAATAAATCCTCAATATATGTATGTGTAAATAAAAAAAATTATTATATAAAATAAATAAAATATAAAAAATTATAGGTGTTGAGTACAACCTAAATGATGTTAATATATTAGTTACCATTTTGTACATCAATTGGTAGCTTTTTTCTTTTTTTTTTTGGTGTGTGCGCATGTACGTGCACTCTAAGATGCATTTCACTAGATGCTCTTTCGGCATTCAAACACGTGCTCTTTTTTTATCATTTAGAGGATAACAAATAAAAAACTATTAAATAAGAAAAAAATTTAGAAAGTGATAAATAGAGTATGATAGTGTGAGAGAAAATTAAAAAAAAAAAACCTTTTTTTTATAATAAAAGGAAATTCATTGCAAATCATAGCAAAGCACATTAGTCAAATATGTAGGAACATTAGACTCCCACATATTTTGTTCAAATAAAGAAATAGTTGCCCTAGCAAGATAATCATCTACCTAATTCGATGAACAATAAATAAAAACAACTCTACAATTTGTTAGCTTAGTTAAAAAAGAATTACAATCAGAAATAATGGTACCACAATAAGACTGGTCTACATACTCATCCATCATAACATTTACAATTACTTGTGCATCCAACTCAAAAATAACATTTGAGAGCCATTGAAATTTCACCTTGCTAAGAACCTCCCTGAAAGATATTGCTTTTGCTAAAGAAAGAAGGATTACTCCTCTAAATGGTATTGCTAAAGTAGCCTACACCATTCCTTGCTCATTATGAATAATACATCTAGAACCAAATCTCCCTTCATTAATTTACACTGCCGCGTCCATATTACATTCCCACCAACCATCAGGAGGGTGACCCCATCTCTTATCTACAACTTGTGCAAGCTTACTGGAAAACAAAAACTTTTCTTCTTGACTTGATTGCCATTGTGGTAATGTTGATATAGCTCGAGATAGGACTAATGTTAAATTTCCTATTGTAAACTGCCAAATCTTATGACTCTAGTTATACCGCATTCTCCATGAAATCAATAATACTTTGTATACATTCTCTATTGTTATACTTTCTAAACTCTTCTCTAACTAATCCATAAAAGAAATAGCATTTATAAGGGAAACGTTTTCAAACAGACCTGATTAAGACCAACTTTCAACAGCTAAGGGGCATGTCATTAGTATATGAAATATTATTTTGGCCTTACCTAAATAGATTAGACAAAGAAGATTTACGTTCAGCCTTTTCAACAAAAGGTTTCCATAGTCTGTAACACCCCTAAAATTTGGTATGTAAAAAATGAGGATTTAGAAATTTAGATATAAATTTGGTTGGATTTTAGGGCTTGAAAAATAAATAAAAAGGACTTAATTGAAAGGAGATTGAAAGTTTTGGGGTCAAATTTATAATTTTTGAAAACTTAATTAAACTAAAATTGAAAACACTTAGGTTTGCATTTAAGATATTTTAGGTTAAAGGGTTAAATGTTAGGTATTAAATAAGATTTGTGGCTAAATTTAATTCAATCAAAACCCTGGGACTTAATTGAATACTAACCAGGAAACTTAGGGTTAATCTACAATTAAGAAAAGTACCCTTCTATAAATATCAAGATTTTCTATTCAACCCTTCCTTTCCATTGTCTTCTTTTTCAACATACTCTCACTCCTCACTCCAATGATTCTCTCTGGCAACCCTCAAACCTCACAAAACAACCAAGCAAACTCTTCATCTCCTCATCGAGAACACACTGATGTGACATGCCGATGAAGCCGATTGCTGAAGCACCAAAATCTCTCAGCCAAAGTTAAAACTACACTATGGTGGTTGGTTCTTTAGCTCAAGCAACTAAATCATTGGTGTAGCTACTAGGTTTTGAAGCTCTTGATGTAAGAAGTACTTTGGTACAACTTATTTTGGGAGATGGCCACTAGCAACAACGAAATTGGAAAAAAATAGCGCTGCAGAGCTTGCTAGTGGTCAGCGATTTAGATAGAAATTAACATCAAATTTGAAAGGGAACGTGGGGGTTAGGTTCGTTAAGCTGAGATATATTTGACAGTGGTGGTTCCGAGTTTCTCCTGCGGTGCGACGATGGAGTTGAGCCAGTTTCTTCAGCTTGTCATGATGATCGCAACCATATGTTTGCTTTATGATTATGGCATCTTGATAACAAGATCTTGGGTAAAGGAGATGAAGGGGATTATGTTTATATATATATACCTTACATTGTACATTTCCATAGGATATGTATCATGCTAAATAAAGAATGAACATGTGATAGATATATATTTCCCTGTATAGAGAACTATTTAATTAAGTGGACCCAGGTGTGTCATGCTAAATGCCAAGAAATTTGGATTTAAATATGGTACTAAGGATTATGTAATATAAGGCTAAGTGGCATTTGATTTGGATTAATTATGAAGGGAACTAGACTATATTATGTGGATTAGGATGATGATATAATATGAACATGACCTTATAAATAAGAACAAGATATCATGCTACGTTGGAACTAATATAGACCATCATGGCTAAATTTAGAATAGTTTATTTATTGGGGTATTTCGTGTAGATAATACTTATTGAACCTATACCATCGTGCTGATCAATAATTTAGTGATATTAGAATGCTTTTGATGCAATTATAGAAGACTATTAGAGTTGAATGAGAATTTTGACTATGAAATATTTTTTTGATTTGGTAACGGAGAAATAGGTCCTATCAATCAGTAGATTGTGGGCTTTAATTGTTTTTGGCTAAAACTATATGAGATAAGGATCTAACCTCTTGAGTGTTTTCTTATATGCCTTGTATGAGCCTGCCAATTTGGCAACTTCTTATACCTATCTATCATTGTGATAAACCCCTATGAAAGTTAAACTTGTTTCCATTATATAACTACATCTTAATTATTGAAATCCATAAATTGTTTGAGATCTTGCTTTTGTTTGCTGCTAGTTTCATAAAACCCTATGAGGGTTTGTTTTAATAGTTCTTACTTCTAATATTGTTTAGTACAATCCATGGCCTTGCTAGCACTCTTGTTATCCGTTACATTTTTAATTGGCCATGTTGGCTTATCAAAATTGTTTATTGATATCATATGGCTTTGTAGACATACTTGATTATTGAATCGATTTATGGGTACTTATATGAAAAATCTATCTGGGCTTAGTGCCAATCCCAACAGAATGCTTGGATTACTATTCTAGACTTGTATCATTGTATTAGTAAAAAGGACCATTACATTAGTTTATTTGATTTGCAATCTTGACTTTGGGCAATCGAGGGTTGACAGTGGCCTAAAGCTTGATCAGTAAGAATTGGTTCTATCGATTCGTGTGGTCATGATCTTATCTTTAGGGAAGGCTTGATTGGTGAGGATCAATTTTACTGATTCATGCAATAGTGAGGTAGGCCGTTTTAGGGTCATGTTGTTTATACAAAATTGAGACAATAAAGGGGATGCGCCATTTACGATCATATCATTAATACAAAGTCAAGGTGATATAAGAGGGTAGATCGTTTTATGGTCATATCATTTATACAAAACCAAATGACATAAGAAGAAAGGCTGTTAAATGGTCATAATGTGAAATATACTTTTTTCACTGATTTTATAAAATGTTCTTGTCTAGCTTGTTTTACAAAATTGATCAAAATCCTAGATTTTGAAACTTGCGTTTTTCATGGAATAACTTGTTCACTAGATTTCTCCAAACAAATCATGTCTTTAAGTTTTGAAATCTTCTATGAAATGTATTAAATGTGAAATGACTCTTTATTGATATGGGATGACATTGAGTCAACTTACAAAGTATTGTACTGCTTCAAATCGAGGTGCTACTCTAATCAATTTTTTTTTTCAAAGCCACTTACATACCTCCAAAATAATTCTCAACCTAAGAAATTTCATAATTTAAAATTCAATCTAGTCATGCCAAAATGACACACAAAACCCAAGTGCTCATGGCAAGCCACAATTCCATAATACAACTTATATATATTAACATCATTCATCGGAAACTCTAATCTTTCTCACTTCACAGTAGAAAGATACTAATTTAACCTATTCCCCCAATTACATTTCAGTCATAGCGTCTCGCATCCATACCATTATAGATCTCATGATAACAATTTATATACTATGCCAAAAGGTAGCCCAAGCTTAGGATCCCTTATATTCTTCAATCAGGCTAAAGAACAGAAGAAACAACATGAAGAGGGTAAGTTCGAATGACTCAGTAAGGCAAGCATTTGCATGTATATTAAGAATCACAATGAAATGGAACACAATACACAAATGTAAGAAGAACATTCATTCTAAATTTAGATAACTAAAAGACAATTTACGACATTGGAGATTTTAAAGATTTTAAAGAATCTACAAACCAAAACCAAAAACTAGTGTTTCTTGTACAACACTTTGTGAGCTGACTAAATGATGTCCTATGCCAACAAAGAGTCATTTCACATTTAATACATTTCATAGAAGAATTCCAAACTCAAAAACATGATTAGCTTTGAGAAACCAAGTGAACAAGTTATTTAATGAAAAACGCAAGTTTCAAAATCCAGGATTTTGATTAGTTTTGTAAAATAGCTTATATAAGAACATTTTATAAAAATAGTGATACAAGTATATTTCACATCTATGACCGTGTAACGGCTATTATCTTATGTCTACCGATTCTACATAAATGATACGACTATAAAATGACCTTCACATATATATTGCCTCAATACGACCACAAAATGGTCTGCCCCTTATATTACCTAAACAAGTGGCCAACTCGTCAAATTGTTGCAGCATGAATCAGTAAAATCGAGAGGTTAGATCCTCACCATTTGTAGTTTCAGCCAAAAATAATTAAAGCCCCAATCTACTGATCAAAAGGACCCACTTCTTCGTCACCTAATCAAAAGAATATTCTATAGTCAAAATTCTTGTTCAACTCCCATAGTCTTCTAGAATTGCATCATAAGCATGCTAGTGTCACTAACATATTGATCAACATGATGGTATAGGTTCAATAAGTATTATCTACATGAAATACCCTAGTAAATCACCTATTCTAGATTTATCCACGATGGTCTATATCAGTTCCATCATAGCATGATATCTCATTCTTATTTATAAGGTCATGATCATATTGTATCATTATCCTAATACACACAATGTAGTTCAATTCCCTTTATAATTAATCCTAATCAAATGCCACTTAATCTTATATTACATAATCGTAAGTACCATATTTAAATTCAAATTTCTTGGCATTAAGCATTACATGTCTAGGTCCACTTAATTAAATAATACTCCATGTAGGGAAATATATATCTATCACATGTTCATTCTTTATTTGGCATAATACATATCTTATGGAAAGAATACACAATGTAAGGTACAAGTATATAAATATAATCCCACTTCATCTCCTTTACCCAAGATTTTATTATCGAGATGTTGAAATTAAAAACCAAACACATCGTTGCGACCATCACGACAAGCTGAAGAAACTGCCTTAGCTCTATCACCATGCTTATGCTGTCGGAAAAACTCATGACCACCACTGTCAAATGTGCCTCAGCTCAATGAACCCAACCCCCATGTTAATTTCTACCTACCTCTTCAAATTTGATGTTAATTTCTATCTAAATTGTTGACCACCACCAGCTTTGCCATGTTGTTCTTTTCCAATTACACTGTTGTCGGTGGTCGTCTCCCAGAATAAGTGGTACCAAAGTGTTCCTTGCATCAAGAGCTTCAAAACCCAGTAGCTATACCCATAATTTAGTCGCCAGAGCTAAAGAAGCCACACCACATTGCGGCTTCAACTTTGGCTGAGAGTTCCCATCACTCCACCTACATGTCACTTCGGTGTGTTCCCGATGAGGAGAGTGATATGGGATAGCCCAACAAGCCCAATAGGCCCTTCTACAAATAAGATAGCCCACGAAGCCCAACGTGATACGATATAATCCAGTAGGCCCAACAGGCCCAGATTCAGAAGAGACAGGCCATGAAGCCCAGAGGCAAGTCAGCCTGGTCGACTAGTATCGACTCCATATGGTAAGCCCCGCGGTCAACCCATATTGACCTGAGGGCCGCTTCCAAACTCTTATCATCCAAGTCTGGTCGACATGAATCGACCTTCAGTTGCAAGTGGGACAAGTTGAACCTTTCAGCAATGATTATACGTAGCAGCAAATGTGACTGCTGCCAACGGATGTAACTGCTTCTAACAACTCAGACAACCCTGCCAACAACTCTGGCAGAGGTGCGCTCCTACTGATATAACTATCCAAAAAAATAGGAGATTGCGCCACCTGGCACAGCCCCGAGACCTGGGCAGAAAATGACTACCAACCCCCAGTCATGGGAAAAACCCAAGTACACCTGATAAGGGTACTTTGGTAAAATCACACCCTCATCAGATTATAAATTCTACAATCACCACCACGCTCAAGGTAATGCAATTATACTATTCACTACGTACTTACTCTATACTCTCCGTTCTATTGGAAATTTAACTTGAGCGTTGGAGTGCCTTAGACGGGGCACCTCGGCTAGTTCACGTTTGTTCTTGATTGTAGATCTCAAGCCCAAAAATATTCAAATCCACCGAAGTTCCAGACCTATAAGCTTTTTGCAGCATCATTTGGCGCTGTCTGTGGGAACCCTTTGAGATTGCAACGAAAAAAGAAAAAATGGTAAACACACATAGAGTCACTTTCGGGAGGGAGAAGAACCGAAAGTCTACTTTCCCACCACTCTCTAACCCTCAGCAATATCCAACCACTCCGGGCGCCAGTGCCCCCCAGGAACAGCTAGTGACGCTGCCTATGTCCTAGCTAATGCAGATGATTAGTGAGCAAGTTTCTGCCCAGATATCTGCTCAGTTATCGGCTGTACTAAACCGGCACACTTCAGTGCTAGCTTATGCTGCAAGCGCAGTCCCACCGCTCGAACCAAAAAAAGGCTCCCAGAGAACGGCCCCTCCCACCAGAGCGCCAGACAGACACTCGCCTGACACGAACCCAATCCCAGGCGCCAGCCAGCGAAGAGAAGACATCCAGAGTTTCATGAGGAGGTGGCAGACTCGAAGGAGCGCGTATGACCTAATTGAGCCCCGCAGCGCGATAGGTTCAAATGCCCAAATCGTGATTACCACGAAGATATATGCGAATCCCCAAATGTGGCGCATTGGCCCAGTCGAGCCCCATAGTGCGACAGGGCCAAGCGCACAAGGTTCGCCTCCCAGACAGATAGGGATGAGTGAGAGGAGGTTTCCCATCAGGTGCAACAACTAAACCGACGACTGGATGAAATCTCGAGAAGGAACACGGATAAAGCACAGAACGCGGATACTCCTCAGAGATCGCATCAGGACAGGGGGTCACCATTTATACAAAAAATTATTGACGAAAGGATCATGGTGGATGCCAAAATTCCAATCGATCTCCCGAGATATGATGGTTCATCTGACCCCAATGAGCACCTTATGCAGTTCGAACATATGATGCAACTGCATGGTCACAATGAGTTTATTTACGCCAAAATATTGGTGACCACCTTCCAAGGAATAGCACTAAACTAGTTCGTAAAGCTGGAGCCGTCGACTATCTACTCCTACGACCAGTTGTGCGATAAGTTTTTACACCAGTTTGCCAGTAGGAGGAAAGCAAAGCTCCCCAACACCCACCTACATATGGTCAAGCAAAATGAGAGGGAGTCTCTCTGAGATTTCTTCACCAGGTTTAATATTGAGGTCCTGAAGATCGACAACCCTAAGATCAAATTTTTGATTGACATGCTGTTCTTGGGGTTAAGACACAAAGACTGTGCTAATGCCCTGGTGAGAGAGAGGCCTAGGTCGATGGAGGAGCTGCTCAACCTGGCTGAAAGATATATGACCCAGGAGGAGATGAACAAACTCAAGTTCGGATCCTCCAAGGTCAACAAGAAAAAGAAAGAGCAAGACGACCAGAAACATAAAAAGAGGGGTCGATCTCTAATAAAGTGCTTCAACGAGTATACACCATTGAA
>JACGDI010003579.1:492975-504217 GCA_014898725.1 Jacaranda copaia | reverse complement strand
TTTGTAGCATCAGAGAGGAAGAGTTTGCTTGGCTGTTTTATGAGGTTTGAGGGATGCCGGAGAGAATTATTGCAGAGAGAGTGTAAGAGTATGGTGAAGAATAAGAAGAAGTTGTGATGGGTGGTTGAATTGAAAATTTTGATTTTTATAGGAGGGCATTTTTCTTAGCTATAGATTAACCCCAAGTTTCCTAGTTAGTATTCAATTAAGTTCAGGGGGTTTTGATTGAATTAAATTTGGCCATAAATCTTAGTTAGTGCCTAACATTAACCCTTTATCCCAAAATATCTTACATGAAAATCCCAATTATTTTCAATTTAGGTTCAATTAGGTTTTCAAAAATTACAAATCTGACCCCAAAACTTCTAATTTCATAGCAATTAAGTCCTTTTTATTTATTTTTTGAGCCCTAAAATACGACCAAATTAATATCTAAATTCCTAAATCCTTGATTTTTGTAATACCAAATTTTAAGGGTATTACACTCCTCCTCCCTTAAAAGAAATTGGTCCCCTGATTCTCATCTAATGTTCAAGGAACTTAAAATAGCACTAATGTGTATATAAAGTATTGATATAGGTATGTTTCTTCAAGAGTGACACTAAATCTTTTTCACAAATGTCAATTATTAATATCCATGTCTATAAGGGTTCGATTGAGGTCGGGTTTAAAGTCTAGTTTAGCCTCAAAGTGAGACAGAAAGGTGTATGAAAATGAGTCGCACTATTTTCTCAAAATATTGTGAGCGTAACCATACCATAGATACTGTCTTAAGAGTCTGATGCACTCTTCTTAGTAGGGGCATTAGCACGAGTCGGGCTCTTTTGTCTTTGTCTAAACTTTATAAGCTATTTTCCTTTGTTTCCTTGATGATTAGAGATGAATTTTCTACCCCTAGAACAATCTTTAATGAGATGTTGGTTACTACCACATCGCATACTTTTCCCATGCTTTTTCTAACATGTAGATTCATTGGGATGGGTATCACCACAAAACTCACAAGCTTTTCTTGGAGTCAGTTTGGTTGAATAAGAGTTATTTCCAGTAAGAGAAAGGTGGCTAACTAATGTCTAACCAAGAATTCTTTGTTGTTTCCTCCCAGAGTAACTTTTCTCTCCACTTTGTGTTGCAGACCCAAAAATCTTTCTCTTTTTAATCTATTTTTTGATTTTATATATCTCCTAAAAATTTGATTATGCCTATATGGCTGTATTCACAGCCCTGCTATAAGTAGAAAATTCACAACCTAGAAGAGCTCTCCGCAACTCAAACTTTAACCTTTCAATAAATTTTCTTGTTTTACGTCTTTCATCACTCAATAAATGAGGAGCGTACTAGATTAAACGGTTGAATTTGGCCTCATATTGGCACACTGAAATATATCCTTGAGTAAGCTCCATAAAAGCCCACTCCTAAGTATTCTCTACAACTTCATGTACATATTTATTCATAAATTAGCCTTTAAAGTTCTCCCAAGTATGAGGAGTTCTTTCTTAGTTCCACTATTGGTCCAATAACCTCCATCATTGGTAAGAATCATTTCCTAAAAGAAAGGTGGCATGTCTGTCCTTCTGTTTTTTGGATAATCTAGTGCTTGAAAAATTTTCTCAATCTCTTTAACCCATGCTTCCACTTTCTGATCATCTAGTTTATCAATAAACCTCAAGAGGTTATGTTTACGAAATTGTTCTAGTATTCGGCCCATAGTTAGCTCATCATTACGTTGTGAACCGTCAACTTGACTTTACTACCAATAGAACTACATGAATTGTTGCCACATGTTATACATCTGTTCTACAGCTTGTCCTCTAATTCCATAGTTTAATGGTGTGGTTGGCATGATTCTATCCTCTGGTACAGGGTGTCCTTGGTCAGAAGCAATTCCCATCTTGTGCTTTATCTCAATTGATGATAGTTCGTCCTCTACAAACTTGAACAGGTCATGATAAAGGGAAGGGATAAGGTTGCTCCCATGATATCACTTAATATATAAGATGTTTTAGTCTTATTAACTATGTGAAATATGCAACATTTAATAGATGACTCCATTAACATTGAAATTTCTAATAGTTTTTTATCATAATGTACAAGGGTATGTTGAGTAGAAGTATATTACAAAATGGGAATATGTCGATATCGAATAACACTAATAAGTAAAACCACGTTGATTCATACATAGGTTCATATAACATATTCACTAAACTCACTACTTGTCTGACTAAGGATGAACAAGTTAACCAATTCTAGTATTATCTTCAAAACAACACATTTCATTGTACTCCTTATAAGATTATATATGAAATGTATTAGTCTTTATGTAAATATGTATAACTACATATTTTAAGTGTTCTACATGTCCCATAATATTAGATCCTAAGATTTTTGTTAGTCGAGTTAAAGCACAATTGGTTATCTCTGGGATACTGACGACTTTTACCTACCACTTTTTAGGAAAACGTTATTCCCTTTTTTTCCTCGAATTTACAACACTATTTCTATAAGCCTCATTTCTCACAAGCAAGCTTTCCTACTTATGTTGTATTAACTTATAATCAAACCAATCTACTTTTCCATTGTTAATAAACTAATTGCCTCAAATGTTTGAGTTGCAATAATATATATACATGTCATTCACTGATCATCTTACATTATCTCCTTACGGAAATATTTCTTTATTTCTCTCTCAATACCACCATGTAGTCATACAGATCAGTTCTATTATTAAAATGCTAGTTTTGAAATAAGCTCATTATCTAAATCTAGATCCCACATAATACCAAAAACTTATTATCTCAAACAACCTTTCAATTTTCATGTTCTATTATTAAAAAAATACTCAATCAACAACGTGACCCCAAAGATATTATCCTGCCAAACATTCGTAAAGTCACATGCGTGATATCTTAAAGTAATGGACTATATACTAGCTAGCCATCCCACTACTTGCCCGTCACTTTTGGATATCATGCATTATCCCAAAACTCATATGCTAAAAAAATTCTCAAGTAAAAAATAATCTCCACCAATCTAGAAACCCCATACTCCAAGGATCCTGTCCTGGCATAGCTCAGGTTTCCAAACCTAGGCTCTAATACCATCTTTGTAATGTCCCATTTGAAAGGTGCTTGCTTTAGATCAAGGAGCTACTTCAATCAATTTTTTTTTTCGAAGCTATTTACATTCCACCAAAAAAATTCTCAACCTAAGAAATTTCATAATTAAAAATTCAATCTAGTCATATTGAAATGATAAGCAAAACACAAGTTCTCAATGCATGCCACAATTACTCAGGGCCCCAAAATTTAACTTATATATTAACATCATTTATCAGGAATTCTAATCTATCTCACTTCACATAAGAAAGATACTAACTTAACCTATAACCCCTAATACATCTCAATCATTACATCATGCATCCTTACCATTATAAACCTCATGATAACAATTTTTACACTATGCCAAAAGGTAGCCAAGCTCAGGGTGCCTCCTATTCTTCAATCTAGCCAAAGAACAGAAGAAACATTAAGAAAAGGGTGAGTTCAAATCACTCAATGAGGCAAGCATTTGCATATATAAGAGGGATCATAATGAAATGGAACACAATACACAAATGTAAGAAGAACATTCGTTCTAAATTCAGATAACTAAAATAAAAGTTACAATATCTTGATATTGGAGATTTAAAAGAGTTTACGAAATCTACAAACCAAAACCAGAAACTAGTATTTCTTGTACAACACTTTGTGAGCTGGCTCAATGTCGTCCCATACCAACAAAGAATCATTTCACATTTAATACATTTCATAGAAGATTTCAAAGCTCAAAGACATGATTAGTTTTGAGAAACCTCATGAGCAAATTATTACATAAAAAACTTAAGTTTCAAAATCCAGGACTTTGATCAGTTTTATAAATCAGGCTAGAAAGAACATTTTATAAAATCAGTGATACAAGTATATTTCACTAGTACAACTGTGTAACGAGCTTTCCCCTTGTGTCTCCAAGTTCTGTATGAACGATACGACCAAAAAATGCCCTATCCCCTTATATCGTCTCAACTTTGTATTAATGATACGGTCATAAAATGGCCTACTGCCCTATATCACCTTAATATAATCATAAAATGGCTTGCCCCCTTATATCACCTCAACGAGTGGCCAACTCGCCAAACCACTACAGCATGGATTGATAAAATAGATCCTCGCCAATCAAGCCTCTCTTGAAGACAAGATCATAACTACATGAATAAATAGGACCGATTCTTACCAATCAAGCTTTAGGCTATAGTAAACCACCGACTACCTAAAGTCAAGATCACAAATCAAATAAACTAATGTAATGGTCTTTATTACCAATACAACTATATAAGTCTAAAATAGTAATTCAAGCTTTCTGTTGGGATTAGCACTCGACCCAGATAGATTTTCGTATAAATATCCATAAATAGATTCAATAATCAAGTATGCCTACAAAGCCATACAATATCAATAAACAATTCTGATAAGCCAACATGGCCAATTAAAGCTATAACGAATAACAAAAGTGCCAGAAAGGCCATAGATTGTACTGAACAATATTACAAGCAAGAACTAATAAAATGAACCCTCACAAAGTTTTATGAAACAAGCAATAAACAACAAGCAAGATCTCAAATAATTCATGGATTTAAATAATCAAGATACAGTTATGGAATGGAAACAAGTTTAACTTTCATAGGGGTTTATCACAACGACAAAAAAGTATAAGAAGGTGCTAGATTCGCAGACCTACATAGGGCATATAAGCAAATACTCGAGAGGTTAGATCCTTATCACTTGTAGTTTTAGCCAAAAATAATTAAAGCCCATAATCTACTATTTGGCAGGACCTACTTCTTCATCACCTTTTCAAAAAAAATTCCATAGTCAAAATTCTCATTCAACTCTAATAGTCTTCTAGAATTATATCATAAGTAGTCTAACGTCACTAACTTATTAATCAAGTATAGGTTCAACAAGTATTATTTGCATGAAATACCCCAATAAATCAACTATTCTAGATTTAGCCATGATGGTCTATATCGGTTCCAACATATCATGATATGTCATTCTTATTTACAAAGTCATGATCATATTATATCATTACCTAATCTACACAATATAGTCCAATTTCCTTCATAATTAATCCTAATCAAATGCCACTTAGTCTTATATTACATAATCCTTAGTACTATGTTTAAATCCAAATTTATTGGCATTTAGTATAGCATGTTTGGGTCTACTTAATTAATTAATACTCCATGGAGAGAAATATATATATATATATATATATCGCATGTTCATTCTTCATTTGGCATAATACATATCTTATGGAAATAGTGTACAATGGAAGGTTTATATATATAAACATAATCCCATTTCATCTTCTTTACCTAAGATCTTGTTATTGAAATGCTAAAATCACAATGTGACAGTCATGATAAGCTGAAGAAACTGCCTTAGCACTGCCACAGCCGCTATCCGCCACCACTAGAGAGACTCGCAACCACCATCGTTAGATGTACCTCAACTCAATGAACTTGTCCCCTATGTTAATTTCTATATTTCCCTTCAAATTTGATGTCAATTTCTATCTAAACTGCTAACTACCACCAAGCTCCACCATGCTATTCTCTTCTAATTCTACCATTGCCAGTGGTTGTTCCCTAGAATAGGTGGTACTAAAGTGTTTCTTGTGTCAAGAGCTTCAAAACCCAGTAGCTATACCTGCGATTCAATCGTTGGAGTTAAGGAACCCACCACCATGTCGTGGCTTCCACTTTGGCCGAGAGTTCCAATTGCTCCACTAGTCAACTCTATTTGTATGTCACTTCAGCGTGTTCCTGGTGAGGAGAGAAAGAGTTTGCTCAGTTGTTTTGTGAGGTTTAACGGTTGTCGGAGAGAATTACTGGAGAGAGAGAGAAAGAGAGAGAGAGAGAGAGAGAGAGTATGGTAAAGAAGAAAAAGATGGAATGAGGGGTCTAAATTGAAAATTTTGATATTTATAGGAGGGTGTTTTTCTTAGTTACAGATTAACCCCAAGTTTCCTAGTTAGTATTCAATTAAGTCCAGGGGGTTTTGATTGAATTAAATTTGGCCACAAGTTTTAGTTAATGCCTAACATTTGACCCTTTAACCTAAAATATCTTACATGCAAACCCAATTATTTTCAATTATGATTTAATTAGGTTTTCAAAAATTAAAATTGGACTCCAAAACTTTCAATTTCCTTGCAATTAAGCTCTTTTATTTTATTTTTCAAGCCCTAAAATCCAACTAAATTAATATCTAAATTTCTAATCCTTATTTTTGGTAATACTGAATTTTAGGGGTGTTACATTGTTGGAAGAACATTAAAGCCAACTCTCTAGATCATGATATGAACCTTTGGAGACACCTTAAATTTTAAAATTTTCCACTAGAAACCTAGTTGTGGTTGAATAGGATGATTTATCCAAGTTTCATAAATTTCTTATAACAACTCTTCACCAAATAAATGCCTCTCAGATCGCCTTGCCATATCCATACTTCATCACTCCATCTATTACTCAATAGGATACTTAATATGAGATTTGTAACCCTCTCATTAAATAAAGATAAGATCAAGTTGATATCCCATCTATTTTGTCCTAGCAGCATAAGAGACTGAACACTTCTATTGATATCTTCTAGACTTAATTCCAAAGTGATAAATTGGTTACGAATGTCTAGCAACCTTAGGTCATTTATAACAATAATGCACTCCCCATTCCCAATTTTTTGAATACAACCTCTTAAAAGAATTTCCTGACTAGCAAATGTACTATGCTACATATAATTTGGATTATACCCCAATTTTGCTTTCAAAAAGGTTTTCTAGCATAATATTTTGATTGTAGAATTTTGGCAACTAAAATCTCTAGTTGTGAGATTAAGCGCCATCCTTGCTTTCCAAGCATTGCAAGGTTGAAATCATGAAGATTTCTAAAGCCAAGAACTCTAAAGACTTTCGAAGCGCATAATTTTCCCCATTACATCTAACAAATCCCCAAACTTCCATCTCCATTTTGGTTTCAATTTTTCTACCAAAATTCACTCATCATTTTCCCAATTTCACCACACAATCCCTATGGAAGAAGAAAAATGCTCATAATATAGTTGGGTATTGGTTGAGCAACTGTCTTCAGTAAAATCTCTTTTCTTACTTTGGAAAGCAGCTTCTTGTTCCATCCCTGTAGTCTGACCCAAGTTTTCTCCTTAAAAAATTTAAATACGACCCTTTTGTTTCTCTCAACCAAAGAATGCACACTAAGTTAGATTCCACATTCCTCTATTGCCATAACAATCAACCTATCACAAAATTCATTCCTTTGATCTGAAAAAAATTGAAGACTTCTAATAATTAATAACTTGTCTAGCTACAATTTCATATGCCTTAAGACACTCTTTTGTCACCCCTACATTCGTCTTGGTTTGCTCTAAAAAAGTGTAATCTATCATCCACAAAGAATAAGTGTGTAACAGAAGGAGCACTTCTAGGTACTTTACACTTATGAATTCTCCCCTATTGTTCTGCCTTATTTAGCGCTGCAGATAAGGGATCCCCTTGCTAAAGACCCCTATGCGGTTGGGTAGCATCCATCTAAAAACCAGCATGGATACTCTTACAGTTCACAAACAAAACACACATTATCACCAAGTTTATAAATCCATGATTAAAACCTAGTCTTTCTATCGTATGCCATAGAAAACTCCATTCAATCCTATCATATACCTTGCTCATATCTATTTTAAATGTCGCCATCCCTACTTTTTCTTGTGTCTTTTTTTAAGGAAATGCATAATTTCAACAAATATCATGACATTATCAAAAATAAGGCACTTGGGGACAGCACTTTATGTTTCCATGATTATGAGAGGCAAACATTTCTTAAGCCTATTTGCAATAACTTTTGAAATAATCTTATATAGGCTATTGCATAGAGATATAGCGTAAATTTGTAATTATCTCTAGGTTTCTTTTCTTTAGGATCAGAGTAACTAAAGTATCATTCAACCCTAATAGTAGACATTCAATTCGAAGAATTTGTAAGACTTCACGCATGAATCACCTCCCACTATATGCTAGAATTTTTGAAAAAATGTTGTATTCATTCCATCAAATCTCAGTGACTTATCAAGGTGCAATGAGAAAATTGGCTTCTTTACTTCCCCTACTTCAAATTCTATTATAAGCACCTCATTCTATTGATTTGTGATTTCTTTGCCTATATGTTCCAAAGATCTCCACATCCGAGCTAGAATGAGATGTGAAAAGTTATGTAAAATAATCACTAACCACAAAATACAGTCCTTCATTTCATTTTATCCAAACCCCTTATAAATCCATCAATTGAGAAATAGTATTTCTTTTCTGTCTTGTCGAGGTTTTTGCATGAAAAATAAATAATTGGAGTCACCATCTTGCAGCTAAAATTGTTTGGCTCTTTGTCGTTAATAATCTTGATCATGTTTGTTTCTAAGAAAACAAAGTTTAGCTTTACACTTCTCAAGTCTTTCATGACAATGAGCTACACATTACTCCCCAATTGGAAAGATCATGACTGCAGATTTTAATTCGATCTTGTGTAGGTGACCACAACTTCTGCTCTAGCTATCTAATATCACTCCTCCACATTGTTCAGTGTACAACCAACCATTCTCAAAGCAAAAGCATTTATATCTCCGCCTGATCTCGTACCGATAACTTGAAGGAATAATAGATTATGATCTAAGGCGTCAGATGCTAAATTAAATACCTTGGCATCTCTAAAAAGATTGACCCAAGACTAAGTCACTAATACTCAGTCAAGCTTCTCCTTGACTTAGTGAATAGTATATTTTCCCCTTTCCCATGTGAATTGATTCCCAATTAAACCCAGGTCACAAAAACCATAATGTTCAATAACACCTCTAAAACCTTCCATCAACCAAATGGTTGGTGGCACCTACCCTATTTCTCAACTGGATTGAGAATATCATTGAAATCACCAACACAACACCATGGAAGATCATAAATGCTTTTAAGATTTCTTAGTAATGCCGAATAGTCTCTGCACCTAGCCTATTCCAAAAAACCATAGAATCCTGTCAATCACTATCTATCATTATCTTTGTAGTAAACTTCCATATATATGAAATTCCTAGAAAAGCCAATTAGTCTAACCATTCCCTGTTTCCTCCACAACAAAGCCAATCCTCCCAATTTCTTATACTATCAACTATAGATAAACCCTCAAACCTAAATCAACCCATAGTTTCTCCAATTTTTCCTTTCCCACTATAGTCTCCATTAAAAAAAAGCCAAATCAAGCTTCTCAAACTTTATCAAGTCTTTAACCACCTGAATTGTCTTTGGGTTTCCAAACCCATAACAATTCCAACTTATAGTAGTAATAATTCCAAACGGGCTGGGAACCCAAAGCCTGCCACAATAAACTTTTTTTGCCCATTATTCTCATCGCTTGTCTTGTCTATGCATTGGGTATTTTCTTTATCAGTCACTAATTTATTTAGTCCAATTATGTCTAATTTACCCATCCAGTCTTTGCCATCATTTCTCACCCATCCTCGACATGATGCCATTTTTGATCAACCATCACCATTCCTGTATGCCGATAACTGTTGGATAGCAATGTTATCTAACAAATGTTGCTATCCAATAATATTGAAATTATGGTTACCTTCCGTATGACCCATGATCATGCAGTTACTTGTACCATGCAGTGGCGACCCATACTTTTTGTCACAATCATCTCTCCATCCTCAACATTCATCTGATCATTTTCATCTCCAGATTCCGGTGAGCTATGTTCCAGAAAAGTATAATGAATCCATCTTTCTCCTACCCTGGTCTATTGTCGCCGATTGAGTGATCGAAGCCAAGTACCATAAGCAAAGTCGACCGTGGTTCTTCACAATCATAAAGTTTGCCACAAAATGCATAATCAAAATGGTATCAACGTCGTATCTAGGTCGGGTGAATTATTTTTTTTTATCCAACTTTAGTACAATCAAATCACACGTAATGGGACACTCTTATGAAGTAATTTCTCATAGCATGAATTTATTACAAACTCGATCAAATGAAAATTCAAGATTTACCCATTAATTGAACTGCAGACGCAACCTCATCCACTGATCAAAAAAAGGGGGGCGGGGCGGGCGAATCAACTCCATCCCGTAAGATAAATCACCCCATTACCATGTGACCATGTCTGTGCAAAATTATTGTTTGGACTGGTTCAATGACCGAGACCATTTTTGATATATTTGTGTGCAGTCTACACTACCACGTCACTAACGTCAGGGCCCTCAATTGGCTGCCCATTAATTTTCCATCAACAAATGTCTCCTTTTGGCGGGTCGAATTTCAAACTTTTTATTGGCATACGGAAAAATTGTTTCCTTCACAGTTGATCAGTCAACGTGTTTGACCCTTTAACTGTAATTGACAAGAATATCCCGTAACTTGTGAGGAATTCAAAATATTTTACCAGTTGGTTTTCGTTCCCAAAATTTTCAAAAAACTTTAAAGAAAAAAAAATTTAAGCTTTTCGAGTATTTATTCTGCATATATATTTAATGTTACCCTCTTGTAATCTTGCTTAATTAGAGCGACCCATTCTGGCCACTTTATTTGTGTGTTAAAATTTTTATAGAATAAAATAAATAAAATTTATTTATTTTTCTATATAATATTGATTCTTTTAAAATTTTCAATATACTTATTTAAATTTTTATGTAAATAAAAATAAAAAATTATACTAAAGTGGTAATAACGAAGTATAGAGTGGGTGGATTGTACATAGAAGTTACTGTATGAATTATACTTATGCAGACCCAAAAACTGCAATAATGATATTTTAGACATATGACTCTACAATGCATAACAACATACTATTAATACTTTATTAATAGTATAAATATGATTTTTCTTAGCTATTTCATAATTCAAACATGGAGTTCTTTTAACTTATTGTGTAACATAGTCTTGGCAAATTTTTTTATTGTAATTTTAGACAACAAATATGACGCCCAAGAAAGAAATCAAACTTGAAATTTTATAATAGATATGAAATTTATTGTGTACTTAACATAAATGGATATTCATTCAAATACACTTAACTTTTGTAGCATAATCAAAGTTTTTGTCGCATATTCATTTAAACACATTCAAAGTTTTTGTAGCATAATTGGAAAACATA